>LPNX011009453.1:569809-633640 GCA_001517045.1 Pseudotsuga menziesii
TTTTATGTTTATTTTTATAAGACCTTATAATGTATATATATTTATATACTATGTATATCCTCTATTACATATTCAAAACCCTTGATTTGCTTAGAATGAGCATTGTTTAGTTTAAATAAAAGAATTGCATAATTATATTACAAAACTCTGTAAGAGTTTATCCTTATTATAATTTATCAGTTTAATATAGTTACTTATCAATTTCAGTAAATAAATATATATTATAATAACCTCTGTAATATATTTTTGTAGGATTTTTCTCTATTCTTGATTCAATACATGTGTTATTCTTTAAACCTAAACTGACGGGAAAATACCACTGATAATAAAAATATAGTATAATAATATTAACTAAAATAGAGGTCTTATATTTAATGTTCAGAGAGAGAAAAAGCATCATTCAAGTTAAAGATTAACCTAACAGAAAATTTAGATCAATAATTATTACACAATAACTTCAAACTAACTAGATTGCAGCTTTCTCCTAACACAATAAAGAACAATTTTCAATAAACTTTGTAGATGCTCAATCTACTTATAACAATTTGCAAATAGAGAGTTCGGATCATAGATAATAACAACCAGTTAAATTAAACTTTATATATACTGAGCATACTTCCTAATTAAAATACATACACAGAATTAAATCACAGATAGATAACAACAGTTAGGACCTAGATAATTTGCAGATGGGGGACAAACACCCAAAGGAGACTATTCCACCCAACCATCTCCTGAAGCAGCCAAGATGTAATATTCTAAATTTTGACCTAACACTTATGGACATAAGCTCCATTTCTTATGATTTTACTTTGATGTTTTAATTGGTATATTGGGCCTAATACCCCACTGCACATGAACATGATGATTTGTTTGATATATTGGGCATAAGCCAATTGCATATGTTTATATACATGATTTCATGTGTTGGGCATGGACCCTGAAGCACATAATTGATGAGATGTTTTTTGTTGAGCGAGGAGCTCTAGAGCACATGGGTATTTGATGTTTGTGTTGAGCGAGAAGCTCTGGAGCACCTGAGTATTTATACTTGTGTTTGAGAGAGAATCTATGGAACACATGACTTATGAAACATTTGTGTTGAGCATGAAGATCTGAAGCACATGACAAGAAAAAATTGGAAGTGTTGGGCATAAGCTCTGGAGCCTTCCAAGTTGATGTTGAGCATAATCTCTTGAACATCGGATCCTTGGCCAGTGTGTCCCTAGGTGTATCCTACAAATACATCCTAGCATTAGAGTTGAGCAAGACGCTCTGGAATTTCACTAAGCTTGTAACTCCCTGATTTTAGCGTTGAGTATGGGCTCTGGATAAGCGCTACAAGTTACTGAAAAGAATTAATATGTTGAGTTAAAAAGACTCTAACAAAACATTGAACTCATCTTACTTATTTTTCTTAAGTAATTAGATGAAATTTTGAATTTTTGTATCTCATTAAGTATTGAAGAACTACCATGTTATACGAGGCAATCCCACATGCAGGGAGGTTTAGATTTTCCTAACCTAGTTGACCTAACCCCTACTAGAAGGACTTATTAAAGAAAGTGACTAAGCTAAAAGAAAAGTGGCATATGTTTAGGGATCATGCTATATGATACCTAAGGATAAAATGTTAACAAAGGGTATATAAAAAAAATATAATTTATACATAATATGTATAAGGAGTAAGCATAGTAATAATACTTGTATCTATAAGTAATAAATAAAGGATCCACATGTATGTTATTATTATTACTAATGATAATTAAATGTTAAAATACCTACAAGATTCAAAGTAGGAATTAGTCAAAAGTTCCTAAGTAAATATTAAAATTATCCAAAGTAAATGAAATGGATTATTTCAAGAAATAAAATGATCCTTGATTTAATTGCCCCTTTTCCTGAAAATTCTGTCTATAAAGACCCAAGCCAAAGAGATACTTAGGGATCTATATACCTACCTATTTATCTATCCTTGGATGACTCCATAATTCTACTTGATTACATTCAAGAGAGTTCTTGGAGAACATTTTTCCTAAGAGAAAAAAGGAAAACTAATACAAAACATGATATCCCAGATAGGGAAGCCTTACCTTAGGATCTATAAGCTACTTGCATGTTGGAACCAGCTTGGGGGGATCCATATTGAAACCAAGAATGGTTCGAGGTCATGGTTGGGTGGAACGTGGTAGTTCCTAAGTTATTCGGTTATCTGAACAGCGATCGGATCTATCTATAAATTTCTTAATGTTGGGTATTTGAGTGTGCAGGATTTTCATCCATTGAAACAACTTCATCTTGCAGGTATGAGGTTCTTGATTTTTCCCTTGTAATCTACACAGGTTTTCTTATTCACTGAGGAGATTTAATTTTGAATGGATGCTCAGTATCTATCTACTATAAGCAAGGTTATATTTATGCATTATCTCTTTTAACAGAGGTTAGGTTATTTTATCTATTCAACCAGAATATTCTAGTTAGGAAAATATATATTTTTCATATTTATAATGATGGACTAGCACCTTTAGTTTTATCTATAGGAGGGTTTGGTTTTTGTTATTTTTCCACATTTAATTTCATCACTTATAGGTCAATATCAGTCTTCTCTGACAGAGGTATTTTTGTAAAGAGGGTCTATATTTTTAAAGTAAAACTATATTTCTTGTTTATTATTTCAAGTTCAAAACATAAAAATAGTATCAAAGATGTTGTACCTAAATCTTATTAACCCTAACTGATAGAATTTATAAACCAAATAACCTATTTTAAAAACTAACTTTATATATTTATCTGCTGGTAGATTTCATATTGCTAGCAAGCTTGTATTATTTATAATCAACCAAACTACTATGACCTATAGCTTTAATATAAATTAGATGCATAAGATTATAAATTAAGTATAATTGTTGAAACTTTAAATCAAATATCATAAACAAACTCTAAATAAATAATTTCCACTTAATAAACATAGTATGCCCGCCATCGAGACCTATCCTAGTCTGTGGGGATGATTTCCTTTTAAAAAATAAACCATACTATATACCATCAACATAAAGAATCAAACATAAACCTAATACGAGTTCATTTATTGAATTAACACATCCATTTAAAGGTCTTGGGATCGAATCCTATCGGCACTCATGCAAAAACAAAATAACCAGGCACACAACTTTAAACCCACACAACCCGGGATTGAATCCTATGGGGATATGCCTTAAAAACAAAGGTTACACCAAACCAAAATAGGCAATGAATCCTATAGGATTCAATTTTCATTTTTTAAACAACGTTGTAAGTTTCACAATTCTCCACATAAACCAAAAGGAATCTATGTAAATGAAACTAAGAATACATTGAAACTTTACATAGGCTACAGGTTGAAATCCCAGCTATCAAGCTCGGAACCAAAATCCATTATTAGCCTGAAATTGAAATCGTTTCCCTACCAATATTCCACATAGTAATATAAACAAAATATACACATTGTAATCATATTCAAGGCTCATGGCCGAGAAGAAAAGGAAATCCCACTAACATAATCCATGTAAAAATAACCACTATCTGCGCTATCACAACTACGACATCCATTTCACAATAATAAACCAAATCTCACGACCATCCCCAAATTAAATTACAGGAAGAAACATACATCATTATTTACCATTAAAATAAACATTTCCCATAAGAAAATACACAGTCGCGAATTGGCAAGAGTGTCATTTCCAATAATGGCATGGCGAAAAGCTACAATAAATTATTTAAAAACAAAATGCAGAACCTCCATTTAAATACCAAAACAAGAGTTAAAGTTTAGACAGTGAATACATAGGGTCACAACCTTGACAAGCTAGTGACAGTAACAATAAACCCCAACTGTGAATGCATACAATTATACCCACTATAATTTACACATAAAAACTACACAGTCGCGATTCAAACAAAGGTGCCATTGCAAGCAATGGCACTGCAATAATTTAAGACCCACCATTAAAACTAAAATGTAGAATTTTTCATTAACCATCAAAGCCATAAGTTTAAGCTACCAACCCAAAAGAAATTACAAAGCTGATTTGTGACAGTCATGGCCCGAATGCGCCAAACTCAAACATCATAAACCCCATACTTTCATACGCATCTCTGGATGCCCTTTAAATATAAACAGAACCTTACATAGTCAAAACCATTAAACCAAACCATTCACCATTACAACACCGAGCTCAAATATCTATTAAAAATCATCTATACGTAGAGGTAACAAGTTCAAAGCTTGTTTGTACAAGGCTTACCCATGAAGGGTATTCATTGACAGTCTGGTAGACACCACGACCTGCGAATGGAACATTTGTCACCTTTAAACAAAGAAATAGAGAGAGTTAGAAGTATACCAATCCTCCATCTAAAAACAACAAGTAATAATGCTGTAAACCCAGGTGGAGAGTATACCTTCCCAAGGCGCAGATGCGAACCAGACCTCCATGCATTGACAAAACTAGAGAGCCAAACATAGCATAACCAAAATAGTGACAATGAATTGTTCATCCACAACAAACCAAGCTTAGGGTTGAGATTACCCCATCCCGAGGAGCATTTACTCTGCCACCCTATCCACCACCATCAAGGTGATGTTTCCCTCATGCCTATAGTTTCAAAACCCCAAACGTGACTTGGTATTGGAAATTCCTTGTGCATCGAAAACCCCATCATTAGCATTGTTGACTTAGGGTATACCAAGGTTCATGGCATATAGAATATGCCATGAATGGACCCTTACACATATAGCATATGGCATATCAACTATTAAATACAGTATGGCTAAGTTTTATGACTTGAGATTTTAAACCTTGGGCATAAAAACATTCCAATCATATGTTATAAAAACTAAGCATAGGAATAAAGTTCATTAAGTCTTAAAACCACAATAATAACATAACCAGATAGAATTAGGTCTAATAAACCCCATCTATGTGTTAAACAAAAAATGCGAACAGTAGTAGTAAGAATTGCTAAGATAGGACTTTGGTCCTTTTGTCTTCAAAATCAATGGAGTAGTTTAGCGTAGGTAGCATGTCAGTGTTTAGTTGTCATAGCAAGTTTTCATCACCTAATGAACCTGTACAAAAAGAAGAGTTGCATTAGTTCAACATGAACTAATTAAACCCTGTAACGTCAAGTAAAACCAATTGCATGTCCAAGTGATCCTATAAGGGATACAAGTCCCACCACTCCACCCCTTGACAATTAAGTCAGGACTTTCCATAAACAAACAAAAAAAAATTATAACTAGTAAGTAAGCTATAATTGAACACACACACACACATGTATGAAAAGAAATAATCAATGAACAGTGTAATCTTCTAAATCATATCAAGTAACATAATCACATCATAGAATTACATTAGTAACCACATCAAGAAAACATCTAGAAAGAGTAAGAACAACTTACGACACTTGGGTTTCGCAAACAAAGATCGACACATTCTGCAGAAGATAAGTTAATGTCCAATTCAGGTAGTAACTAACTAGCCTAATAAAATAAAATTAAAATTAAAATTTTGGGGACATTACACAAGATTAATTGCTTAGGACCCCCGATCTTATTCACGGAACAACTAAGATGAAGATCGTTGGATAATATCACACACAACAACTTGTTGTAACTTAGCACTCAGTAGCATACTTTACTCAGCAATTCGACTTTAGATATCCCCTCATCAAATTCCTTGGGTGCCAAAATTTTCGGTTTGCAGCAGTCACAAGGTTCACTCACTTGTAAATAGAATGTAGTGAGCCTATTGCTCAATTTGATGGTATTTATAAGATTTCCTAGGTCTTTGGATCAGTTTTGGAATTAAATGAGCCACATGCTCAGCTCCCCCTCTCAGGGAACATGACCATAATTTTAGGGATTATGCTTCCTGCAACAACTAGAAAGCGAAATGATAGTGTTGCCACTTGTCAATTAGCCTTCTGCAACTGCTCATTTCTCCTATTGGGTTAGTAAACACTCATTCAATAGTCTCCTTTAGATAGGTGTCTCTTCTATTTAATATATTAAAATAAATAATTCCTCAATTATAGTCATCCTTAACCAACTTAGTCATAAAAACTTTACAATAAATTTAACATAATGTTTTCTAAAATAAATTAAAATATTTATTTTTTAGTTCTAGGTGTGTTTATGAATAACACATTAAGTTCATCCTTGATGTTGTTGTCTATCTATTCAACATCATCATTGATGTTGCTCAAATTTTATTCTGAGTCTTCCTGAAACAGAGATGGATATGCCTCCCGCATATCACTCTCCAATTCTCTGGTTGCTTCATCTGGACTGAGGTGTTTCCAATGCACCTCTACTTGTCCAATGGTGCGATTCCAGAGAAAAATTTCCCTCTTGTTGAGAATGCATTTCGATTCCACTTGAAAATCTCCTTCATGTTCTACCTAAATAACATTCCATTCGATCACATGAGTAGAATTGTTCGCATACTTTTTCAATATGGAAATATGAAAGACATTATGTATTATAAGATTAGGTGGCAAAGATAACTGATATACCACTGGCCCCACTCTTACTAATATTGTAAATGGTCCACAATACTTGGGTGCTAATTTATCATAGTTCCCTAGTTTAAAGGAGCTCTTTCTAGGTTTTACCTTAACAAATACATGCGCACCTACTCGGAATTCTTCCAGAGTTATTTTAAGGTATGCATGACTCTTTTTTCTATCCTGAGCAATTTTTAAATTGCTTTGTACCTGTTTCACTGTTAGTTCCGTTTATTTTTAACAAGTATGGTCCTAACATCAATCTGTCAACTGGATTACTCCATGTAATAGGAGTATTACATTTCCTACCATATAATATTTCAAAATGACTAAGTTTACATAAAGCTTGATAATGATTATTATATGCAAATTCAACTAAGTGAAAATAATCTTCCCACTTCTTGGGATAGTCTCTAACATACATTGGTAACATGTTGTCTAGTACTTGATTGACTCTTTCTATTTGTCCATCTGTCTGCGGGTGATAAGCAGTACTAAAATTCAATTTAGTATTTAGTCCTTTAAACAAAGATTTCCAAAAATTACTAATAAATTTAGGATCTCTGTCAGAATCCTGTGCAACCAAAATATTTCTTTCATAAATATATCAGAAATGTTAGCGGCTTTATGAGTTGTTTTAACAAGTATAAAGTGTGTTTCCTTGCTTATTTTTTCCACAACTGCCATTATTGAATTATTTTGTTTCCAATTTTTAGGTAAGCAAGTTATAAAATCAAGAGTGATGACTTCCCATTTCCAATTTGGAATTGGTGATGGTTGTAAAAGACCTGCTGGGTGTTCATATTCAACTTTGACTTGTTGACATTCTATACACCTAGCTATATATTCAGCAACTTTGTTCTTCGTATTAGGCCAGAAATATTCTTTTCTTAACATTGTTATCATCTTTTGATACCCCAGATGTCCGGAATAAGGACTTTTCTGTACTTCATTTAAAATTAGCAGTTAAATTTATGGCATGTTAAGCACATAAATTATCTTTTTATACATGATTAAGCACCTTTAATTTAAACTATAATCTATATTTACATTTTCAGATACATTCTGAGTTACCTTTTCTCTTAGATTTTGGTATTTGTTGTAATCTCACAGATCACATAGGGTTACCAATAATACATGCTAAATCATACATACATAACAGAGACAAGAGATAAGAACAAGTAGATAGAATAATAGATTATATTAGCATGAGAGGGTCCATATAATGCAGAGAACTGAACCGAGTTCTCATCTGGCTCAACAGCCTAATATATACGATTTACAAACAGTTACAAAATAACTACCTGTCAGTTCACACAACCGATACAACCTTAGGTGGATGACCTAATCTCTAATTAGTCAGTTGACCAAATTAGTCGGCTGATCGAATAAGTCGGCTATCGTTCAAGTCGACATACCGTCTTTCTCCTCCAACATCTCCCCCACAAACAAAATGTTTCTTCGTCCTGAAGAAACAGGGAGGTACCAAAAATTTCCTCGTCTGTCTAAGTAGTCATTATTTTGTGCTCTTGATCTTCATGGGCTGTGAAGTCTGATGGTCAGTCTTTTCTATACGCAGACTTCGACAATTGTTGGGGATGTCACTGCGAGTTGATGTTGGAAATCTGTCCAACTCTACAATATTTTGTGTATGTCGATGGTTAGTGTAGTCAGACTTGATAAGATCGACATTTTCTCTTGAATGGAAATTTCAACTATTTTTCCCATGTCAAGACCCATAAACTGGTCCTTTTCCTCTGCTGTCTCTATGAATCGTTTCATTTGCAGGCAAATGACGTCTACTTTTTCTAAGTTTGGGATGGCTTGATGTACCCATTGATCTACTTCCCTTTCAAGCTTCTGCAGTTTAGCTATTTTAAGCATAATTTGATATTCAATTGTGCTTCTAAGTGCTTCGACGGCACTTTTCCTCTTCTCAAGTGCTTGGATCTCTTGTTGGGTCTACCTAGTTTGCTGATAGACTTGCCCATAGTAAGCAAGCCAGTCTTGCAATACTTCTTATGTGATAACAGACTCCTCCATGTGATCTTGCAACATTTTGTAGACTTTTGAAAAGGCTGTGTGTTGCTCCATCAGTAGCCTAACGGTTTCTTCTTTATGTTCCTCTTTTGTGTCCTAAATTTGTGCTTGGAGCACCGGCACCATGATTTCAAATAGTTGATAATCTCTTTCTAGAGGTTTGTCGGTGTCGACCTCTACCGATCGTGGTAAATAGACTGGAACAGGTTCCTGCATTTGTTAAGGAACTTAACTTGTTCTTTTTCCTTATTGTCTAGCTCCTTACGTCTATGCTGGTTCCTTGTTTTTGCTTCGACTGCCAGTGCTTCCAGTAGTTGTCCTAGCTCCGGATCTCACAATTTGGTTGCATTGACCACATTGGTCGACCCAAGTAGATTGATGTAGACCATTGTTGGCTGTCCATTATGGTCCTTCTTCTTTTTCTCCTTCTTCTTGTTGTGCTTCTCTAGTTTTGCCAGTTTCAGAACCTGTGTACCTACAAGAATCAAATCTAGATTTTCTATTTGATGTGTAGCATTGGTTGATGGTATTTCTATTTGATTCGGTTGGATGTCTGCTACATTTGGTTTTACTTTTGGTTGGTTGGGTGCAGAGGGTTCAGAAGTGGATGCGATTTTTACTAATGGTGGCAGTGGTTCTAGTGCAATTGGTTGAATTAAGGGTTCTGAGTTAGGGGGTGGTGGTGATGGTGTTGGTGAATGGTTGGGTGTGATTGAGTTGGTGGAAGTGAGACTGAGTGGTGGATTGTCGATCTGAGGAGGTGAGTCCAAGTCAGAGAATAGTTGTTCAATTTCTTGATTTATGTCCTCCATTTTTTCTTCTTCCTCACCTCCAGTCAGTTCAGCAGCTAGTGGTTGGCGTTCAGGGTCGGTCGGAGTGATGGATGTGACCCAACGTGTGATAGCTTCAGCTTCTTTGTCAGGGTTCTTTTTGAATTTTGAATTGATTATTGCCACGGTATTTGGCCTCTGGAGTACTTGGCCAAGTTGGAAAACTGGTAGTCAGGATCCCCCGACTTCGAAAAGAGGTGCTTTCAAAGAGAGCTTCTGTACCTTGGTGAATATCTCAGGCAATTTTTCAACATAATCCTGGAGGTCTCTGTCCTGGTCGAACTTCTCCTTCACAGCCTCTGACATAACACTTTTGCATAAGACGAGTGGGCTTATTGAAAGTTGTTATGGTACTAGCTCTTCTATTATTTTTGTCAAAGACGGAGGTGGGGGTGTAGAAACAATATCAACTACATTTTCAGGTGTCATAGTTGTGTGATCTTCACCTTCTTTGGTCGACCTTGCTATGCCCTTGCCTCGACAAATTTCTGAAATTGAGTTATGACTGGCACTTTGTTTACTGCAGCATCTTTTATTATGTCGAGGGTCATAGCTGCCAGTTCCTCATCATCATCTGAGGACTCTGGAATAATAAGCTTGTGCTTACCTTTCCCCTGTGGCTGTGTTCTTTTCCTTTTTCTTGTAGCTGCTATATCCTTCGACAATTTGGTGATAATCTCTTTGGTAAGAGCATACTCTGGATTTTTGGTTTCTATCCCTAACCTTGGTGTATGAGTCGGGATGAGATTTTCTTCAGCCGGATTGGTTACCTACTTTTATGTATGTGTTTCTTTCCTTTGTGCCATCAGAGGCTTGATTATGATCTGTAGTCGACCGGTGCCTCCTCTGACACAAAGGTACCGATGTATAGGTTAAGTTCATAATCCTCCTCTTTCTCTTGGTCTATCAATTGTTCCTCTATCAAAAAGTCTGTTACCTTTGCTTTTGTTGGTATCGGTATCTTTGTTCCCACCTGTCGAGATACACTACTACATTTCGATGCAAAATCCGACGGCGCATGGATTTTTTCTTTTAACCGTACCAAAAATTAGAAAGATAAAAATTTTTTTGAAATGGTGGGCATAAGCGTCGCTTAAGCGACGGCGCATAAATTGTCCTACTTCAATTTTGGGTTTGATAAAGCTCTATTGATTGATACAAAGGATTGTGTTTGCCACTACTAATGTTGGTCTTATTCTTGAAGCATAGGAAAGATCACAACATATCGAGGTTTGGAAGTAAGTTGACCCATATCATAATTTTTGGTCCACATTGTGATATGAACAACATTGTGTGCTAGTTGGTGGATATAATCATTCCATTCAATAACCATGTTGATAGGAATATTCAAATATATCTCATGCGATCAACCCCATAATGGCTACGTCGTTGAGATTGAAAGACCCCTATAAGTGTCTTAGGAATCTCGATAAATCTTTGGTTAGCTTGAAGTTACCTTCACAACCTACCTACAAGATAAATCCCAATCCGAACAAGATTCTCATTGTCAATTCTCCAAGAAATCCAATTTTCTAAGAGTAGGAAAGACTTGATCATGCATTTATAGATAATGAAACCACCTTTTAAGGAAGGATTAGATTGAATCCAAATATTCATATTTGGTTGGTTTATTTTTTTATAAGTTATTTGCAAATATTCACTTCAAAAAATTTTCATTCACACTCATTTGTCACACGCTATGGGACCTAAAGACTCTTCCAATTGTTAAGTATGCTCTTCATTTTCCGCCCAGAAATAAATGTTAATGGATTGAAAAAAAATAGAAGTTTGAAATATCACTTATCACACATTAATTCAAAGTGAACCTTTTAAAATAATTGAACAAACATAAACCAACATAAATTCCTCTATTAATTGGAAACAAAACAAATTATAGTTTAAGTTAGGATTGTTGGGATAGGGAACGCAAAATAACCCTCAATATTTTTGATATGAAACATTAGTGGGAGTATATTTTTAGGGATCTTTCAAATCCTTGTAGAATGGCATGTGTAATAAAACAAAAATACGGGAATGTGATCTCTAAGGACGTAGTCAAGGTCACATTTTTTTTATCACCACATCAAGCCATCTAGATCTTTGTGGAGGTGACACTTAACTACTCAAGGTTGAGTTGCTTATCCACACTTGAGGTGGTTATATTAGAATTCCAAAACTAGGATTTTCATTAGGTGCAGGCATTTGTGGGATGTTTTTTTACTTGAGTTAGATATTGTTCGTTGCTGAAAATTTTGGGAATCCTTACAAAACATAAGCCAATACCCATTGATTCATTCTTACTTTCACTAGCCATTTTCAATGTGTTCATAATCATCCAACAAGAGAGCTATTAAAAATACCAGTTACTTTCTTTGAGAGGAATAATGATAAGTTGAATAGGATTGCATCATTATTTCTCTTAATGAGAAACATGGCATGTGTAATAGGAAACATGTATACTAAAATCCATATATATGCTCCTTTGACAAACATGGTTGAATCATTTTGCATTTCTTATATTTTCTTCATAAAGTTTTTGTATTTGTTGTTTTTACAGTTAGTTCCTATTTGAAAATTCACTCCTCATGCCTAGCATCATAGTGGACCTAACACTATCCAAATTTTCTTTGAGGCCTCAAAAAATCCTTCCACTATTGGAGGAGTTCCTACTACACCTTAAAGGTCCTCAACTTGAGAATCCAAGTCATTCAACATGCACACACATGCATTTGTGATCGGATCTATTGTGCTCAGATAGATATTAATCGACACTCCCAAACACACACCAATTGTAATCCCTCTTACATCATGAAAAGGCACCCCCTCACTCGAAACAATGTCATGGCTTTCCTCAATTATCTTCAGATTTATGACTAGTTGAAATAAACTTAATTTATTTGAGCTCATTAACAACCCCATTTGAAATGATCTAGCTTGGATTAACATGCAAATTAAAATTTCTTTGGTAATTCCAAAGATTCAAAGAAAATAAAGGAACATCACATGAAAACATTCCGATGGTGGCCATAGTTTGCAAAAATTCATTTGTGATGGAAGGTAGTGATAGGGATAGCTTTTTGGAGAAGCATGATGAGTAGTGGGCGGTGAGATTGCTTGAGCGATGGGGTTCTCTCTTTATCTTTCAATAGCTTGGCGGGATAGATCTTCTATTTCTATTGCTGGAGGTTAAGGATTTATATGGTCTCTGTCAAATTTAATCAGTAAAGAGGTAGGGTTTGGGTGAGACCATCACTGGACTTATCATTTGCCCACATGAAAACATTAAGATGGTGGCCATAGTTTGTGAGCTCGATGTTGTCATCTACATTTCTTTGATTGATGGGATCTGTAAAATGGGCGAGCTCGATTTTTCCATAGAATTGCAGATTCTCATGGTTGATCATTGCTGGCCCTCTAAGATGCAGGCTTGGCATTTAAAGAGTCCTTGGGACTAGGAAGGTTGCACAGGGCTTTACAGTACGGTCGGGGATAGGTATGAGAGATTACTCATGGCTGAATGGGTTTGTTCAGAAGAGGGTTATAATATTGGGAAGGAGGTATTCCGTGGGACGAACATGGTTCATGAGTCCTCGCCCCTGTCTGAGCTTCTCATGGCTGCTAGTAATTTTACTGAAGTCATCAACGACTGGAGTTTTTCAGGAAATCATAAGGCACAGTTTCCTCTGGATGTCAAGATTCATCAGAATCCTTTGGCTGAGGGTTCTGTGAAAATCCAAGGAATTGGATTATTGAAGGGTTGGCTTATAGAAGGGGTTGCAAATGGTGGTAATTTTCTTTGGGGTTCCGAATATAGCCATTCTATCAGAGAAATATGGTGGTAGTTGGCTTGGGTGGGACTCGGGAGGAATGACAATTTTCAGAGTGTTAATGAGGGTCCCATGAGAGATAACATTAATGTCATCAAGGATGTTCAAAGGGATTCCTTAATGTGCCTTAATCTAGGAAAGCGGCAGCATTTTGGAGACGCTGTGAATCCGGATGAGGTAATTAATCCAATCTCTGGTAATAGAGTAAACAACTATTTCGAGTGTAACATGCTTTAATGATCAAAGATTTTCCCAAATCACCATTTTACATGCTGCTGGGCCAGGACGGTGCAAGATCAATAATGGGGGTTGCTGGCATAGCAACCAGGATGGACAGATGTTCTCTGCTTGTCTGGTAGAGCCCTTGTCCTTCTCAATTAGAACTTGACCATGTAGATTTTAATGGGAAATGGTATTTACTCTTTTCAATAATCCAGGACACACAGACTAGTGGATGCAAATTCCATAAGACCAATTCCAGAATATATGTCCATTTAACAAGAAAACCAAGTAACCAAACCCTAAACCCTCACATCCAAAAAATGGTCAAAGAGGCAATGCACAAACTTAAGAAGGGTGGAAACCTGAGATCAAATTTCCATTTAACAGTGGTTCTTAGGAAAAGGGGTCAATGTTTTGTTCTGTTTGGATATTATTTGGTCCTAAGGTAATTGATTTAGGGCTTAAATTCCAAATCAAAGAAAGATTTTTCGGGGGGAGAGCTGGAGTATAAGACATTTTTAATGATATGGACACATCAGATTAAATCATCTATGGCCAACTCTCCAAGGGTGGAAGCCATCACTCAAAGGGAAGGAAGAAGATCCACAAAATAGTGAATTTATGAATCTGAAATCTCCCACATACGAGATAGTGCAATTTGCAGTCGTCTCAACTCCCATTGCCTTTCTCTTCAAATTCCCAAGTTTTTCCTGAATGAAATGATAGTATTTTTAACAATTTTGTAGCGTTTTTCGAGTTTTTGCAAAGTCTAAGTCATACTCTTACTCTTCAGAATGATTGAGTTGTTCACCAATCAGAGTTTTGTAACCATGAACCAATCCCATAATCAACATCAGGTTTTAATTTCTTTTCCCAATTCCATGACTACGGAGATGGTTTGTAACTATAATCACATGGAAAAAACTGGGTAGAAACTCTATAGAAATCATTCTGCCCATTTCCATGACAACAAAGATGGTTTGTAACCATAATGGCATGGAAAATGTTTATGTAGAAACTATATGAAAATCATATATCATATGAAACTTCTAAAAAAACTTCAATCGCCATTGTCTTGGTCTTCATTTATCACAACCATAATGAATCACATCACATATACGCAACTATGCACATAAATGTATGTTAACTATTTAAAGATTAATATTTAATAAATGTGTGCATGTGTATCATCTTATTTAGTAAAATACTAAAATAAGAAATCACAAGCATAAACTAACAACCAAGTCCGGGTGGTTCAGATACAGGTACAGGTGCAGGTTCAGATGGCTTGGCCTTGGGAGTCTTCTGTGTTGAGAGGACTGGTGGTCTAGAGGTCCAAGCTTCGGCCCCTATCACTTTTGTGCCCAGGGGAGATGACAAAAGGTACCGTTGACCCCTTCAAAGCTTGAAATGACAACTTAGGAATGGAGCATCCTTCCTTCTTTTAGGGTACGCTAGAGCACTCTATTATTATTTTATTCTAGAGTTGTAAAGAAATCCTATAAAAAGAGACCTCACATTCAATTGCAACTCCTGAGATCATTGTAAAAAAATCCCCTAGACTCTTGTTTTTGGGGCTGAAGATAAATCTGCATGTGTGAAGCTTGTTTCTAGAAATATTCAGGGCTTGTTTGCATCCAAAGTCATCATCATTTCGTTTCAGGCTTTTTCTTCTTGGCTGGGCATCATATGATACAGTTATAGTGGGTAATGTTAGCTGTTGAAGTGCTGAAAGAGAGCTCTATGGGCCTTCTTCCCAGCTGTTTATGATATCAGATTGCAGAAGTATCTATTCAGAGCTGGTTATTCAATAGAATGTTGTACATTGTTGCTGCTTATGTCTTATATGATATAATAAATGCACTTGAATGATTGATAGTTGTGTTGGTGAGTCATTCTGAACATCTATATTTGGTTGTAAAAGCAATTTCCAGATACCAGCAAGAATGGTTGTTTGATGTATGTTATCTGGTTTAATATCCTTCATAATCAACTTGCTATCTCATAAATAAGTTTGCAATCTACACTCTAAGGATAAGGTACCAATCTACTTAAATTACCATCACACATCTACTGCATATCTTAAATTCTGTTTTGTTAAATCTAGAAGCTGTCACAAGGGTTTGAAAGACAGATTTAGCAATCCTATTGCAGAACACTCCCTTGTGTTGGATGAGAGACAACCTAAGTTAGAAAAGTGTCCACTGAGGTGATGGTGAGTGGAACTTATAAGCTTCCCTAGTAATCAGTCCCTTCGCACCATATTTTTCAAGCCATAGGTTGGTTTATGGCATATGCCGCAGGATGGAAATTTTACATAATTAAACAATTTCTAAACAGGGTTGGAAAAGAAATCAGGCATCCAGCAATATTGTAGTTCTATATAGAACGATAGCAACATTATGTAATGATGACTTGGAGTACACAAAATGTCATAAGAATCATATACTGTCTTTATGTTTCTCATCATGTCTTCATGTTAAGCTCCAAGTGGTGGTCTGTATTAAGAAATCAGTGACAGTATAATAAACAGGATAAAGATCTTGTTTATATTTTGTTGTTCAATACTGCCTATACTGAAACAAAAAATACATAAGAACTGGAGAAATATAGGCATACCTAACTGCTAAACATGGAAATAAGAAATCAACCCAAAAAAGATCTCTTAAATGCAGGAAAATAATATTATAAATAAATTGAGACAGAAAACAAGATAAAGACCAAATATCAACATTTCCAAGAAGCATACTTCCAATGCTGAAGCCTGCAGCCCTTGCAGCCTGCATGCCCTCCCGTCCACTAATGCCTACCCCTATATGTGCCTCCTGAATCATTCTCACGTCATTTCCACCATCTCCAATGGCCAGTGTTCTGTAGTCACATGCTTTTAGTAGTTCCACAAGCTGCCATTGATGAAAAAGGATTCAATTAGTAAAAGGGTTCAATGTTATTGGGCATATCTACACAGTTAACTGTTCTGTATAAAAAAATTTACTGAGCTTGAAATTATTATCATGAGGCAATTTCTATATAAGCACTTCAATAGATATTTAAGCTTGAAATTATTATTATGAGGCAATTTCTATCTAAGCACTTCAATAGATATTTATATAAGCATCAACATGTCAAATTTTGTCAAAAATTATTTCCAATTTTACAACTGAGATAAAGCAAGTTAAGACATGTCTGTTCAAAAGTAAACAGTAATAAAAAATCTATAGCTTGAAGACTTGAACTATATTATTGCCTATACTTAGCAAAAGATTAAGACAAAAGAATGCAGTCAGGATGAAAAAGTGTTATAAATTATAACATTAAGAAAATTAGAAAATTTCCATGGAAAGAATTATTAGAACCAGTCGATCCAGACCTGTTAACCACTTGAAGACCCCCAACCAGTTCTTGAACCAGACCTGCAGGCCAGTTACATCCCAAACCGCGAATTGCAATTGACATTGTGTTAAAAACTTTACACACTATTATTTATCATTAACATGACTAAGAAGCTGGCACTTTAGGCTTATATGGCTAATTTTGAGGTTCTTTTCAATTCATTTTACTGCTCTAATGGCTAATATTTCTTTTTGGCTCATCTCAATGCACAGGTGTGGTTCATGGGAGAACATTCACATATTTCCATGGATTTTGATGATGTAAGATTCTACTAGCTCGATAGCTGTATTCAAGAACTTCTTAGAGGAGCTAAACATGGGTACAGGTTAGTATTGTGATGAACATGAATCATATTGTTAAACAATAGTGTTATTTCCTTCACAACCTTGTCTCTTATTTGTCGTGTGTGATTAATTGTGTTAGAAATTTTGACTGCTTCTACCTCCAACCTGGTTTCCATGCTCCTAATTCTTCTTTATGCCCTTTGTGATTTGATTAATTTCTGTTGTCAACACTTTTCTGTGTTAGATGTTAACAAGTCATTGGCTGTTACTTGTAATTGGGATATGACATCAGCAACATCACATTTTGTCACCTTTGTGGACATCAATCTCTTGTAATGTTGATTTACATTCTTTTGGTTCTCATGATCTACTTTTGGAAGTTCAGGTCCTGTTTTGGTTATCTCTTGCTTGATTGTTGTCTTGTTATTTTCTTTTGAATCTGTGCACATCCTTCATGATACATCCTTCTTCAGTTTGATGAATTATGGTATTGCACATTGGCTTATAAACTCAGTGGTCAATTCTTTAACCTCCTTGTTCATTGCTTCCTCTTGTATGTAACCCAAACAGTGTTGCTTGATTTGGCAAACTAGATTCTAGATTTAGATCAATATGATGTGAATTGCTCCTCTGGTGTGGTAATCTAACATGCAACTCTTTCTGGGTATTTTTTATGAATTCTCTCAATAGCCTTCCCACTTCATGCATCTCACTTGTTCGCTTCTTTTCAACCTTCTTTGGCACCACTAATTCTCCAGTCTTCCAAACTGTGTTAAAAAAATGTTTACAATAACAAGGCCTTCTTTGGCTCCTCTTCCTTCATTGGCAATGGTTGAAACTCTTTTTTTTTCTTTAGAAAATGTGTAAGTTTTCTTTCTTCCACACTATGAATGGTTCCTTTGTCATACTGTTATGATGTTCCCAATAAAACATGACGTTCACGCCTGTTTTCCTTCACTGCAAAATAGCACACACATCTCTTCACTGCAACTTTCTTATTCTTGAACAGTCTGACCAGAGGTTAGCTCCATATTTGATTCTTCTCTTCTCATTTTCTAACACACTACTGTGAATATTACCACCAATGGAAGAAGTTAAATCTGAACTCTGTAGTAACATAGAATATATTTATTATTTGGCTATATATAGTAAGTGTTGAGCAGTATATATAGTAAGTGCTGAGCAGTAAGTGCTGAGCAGTATAACAAATCCTAATATTAATGGAGGAATGAGCATAGTGTCATTCATGGGTGAATTTGGCATAATCGATACCCCACTTATGGATTGTGAGCTGAAGGCGACTGAATTAAATGATGCTAGTGGTTCCCCTGTAATGCTAAATCTGGGTACACTAATATCATCATAATATGAGGAAGCTAGTTAAAAAAAAATTGGTTTTGAAATCTCCAACGTGATTTTTGCTTTGTTCAACCTTTAAGATGTGTTTGATCTCCTTTATAAGATGAACATTCTTATTAACCTTGTATCTCCATATACGAAGAAATTTTGCTCGTGGAAAGTTGAAGAATCACATTTCTTCTGGTAAATTAAGGTAGTATGCCTTGAAGACAAGGTCCTATCTGAATGACACTTAACAATCAATCATGTTACAAATTAAAACTTGATATCAGTGTGTCAATTGGGGAGTTCGGCCTGAAACACTTAATTGGGAAGAACATGGTCAATTTACAAACCTTTTATTTTTAATTTTTTATATATTGTTATTCAGGTGTTTTTTTTGCCTATTTTATGAAATAAATCAGCAAATGTGGTAGAAAAGGCACTTAAAATGTAGATTTCCTTTTCATATTTTGATGACTTAGTCCTAGTTCCTCATGGACCAAAATGGTAATCCATGTTGTAAGAATAGCTCTGTAGCTTTAGGGGCATCCTAATGAATAAAATATCCATAGGGAATAAAATTTCCATCTTAGACAGTTTGCAATATCTGATCATGTTTCCATTGCTTGGAAGGAAAACTATTGATGAAATCCATGGAAATGGATTCCCATGGTCTGGAAGGAAGTACAAGGTGGTCCAACTACAACACAAAGTTGATTCAACTTGCACAAGTTGTCTGGATTGTGTAGGTTGACCACTGTGCGTTGTTGGATGGATTCCATGATACTATTCAAAGAGATCAGCCATTGCATGCTCTTCTGTGACTCCCTCATTCACATTTATAACAATGGAGGACAACTTACATTGCTAAGGGTAGAAAGCCATTTTGATTTTTTCAAATGCATTTGAAGAATGAAAATCCATGAGAAGAACTTCCAAATGAAATAGGGATGGAAGACTTGCACAAACTTCTTGGATATTTAAGCACCCTGAATATGTAGCTTTCACTTTCTCAACAATAAAACCAGCGTAGCCTTTGCAGATTTTGAGTCTTAAGGAGTCATCTCCCAAAATGGACCCTGTGGATGTCCTTATAATAAGAATTCGAGCTACAAGAACAAGAGCATCATCAGTATAAGAAAACCTCCCATCCTCTACCTTCAGAACTTGATTTACTAGGTGTTCTTCAAGTTCGATGGATAAGGCACGCCTCATAACAAGTTCATGTAATAGGTTAAAGCATGCTTTGTGAAAATGTTCAAGGAAGTGTTTTTCATAGGACATATCTGAAACACCAGCCCCCTCCATTCTTTCATCAACTGAAAGCTGTGGCTATAGCATTCGTAAAAATACTTTCACCTCAAAACTGACAAGTATTAATTTGAACTTGGTGACAAAAAGGAAGAACCAAGCGTTTGGTCTCAGCTAAAATCAAATTCTGGTTATTAAATACTATATATTTCAAATAAGCTCAGAAATAACAGGACCATTCATATTCAATCAGAGGCATAAGCTACATGATCTTATCACTTTTCCTGTGGGCCTCAACTATCCCCATCCATGTATAACTGTGCTGAAAAACTGGAGACTGAAGATAAATGTAGATCTACAGCTTATTATAGACTAGCGTAGAATAGTCTGCTTATTATAGTCAATGATGAGGATATGATGAGGTCATGGACTTGGAAGAGATGCATGAAATTGCAAGAAAGATTAATCACATGATAACACTATTGTTAGTTTTACATGTTTGCTCCGATTTGGTTCTCCATTCACCATCAGAGCAGTTACACTCTACTCCTGGCAGCAAGGTAGTTTCTGACAGCACTAATTAGAAATGGGACACATCTCTCTTGGCTATTCTTGGTCTCCATTTTGCAACACCTTCTTCTTTATCACTCTTTAAAGAGAGGAGGGCCCATTGCTGTAAAACAGAGTTAGCGAGTCAATGTTTTCTTTCAGTTGAGTGAGCTCTATGGGAAGCTGTGTCATATCAGTGGCGGTGGTAACATTTCTTGTTTAATAGTTATATGATAAGAATTTCATTGCTGCTAACATTTATAGCATACTATTTTTGGCCAGAACTCATCTTTTTTAGATCCAACTGCTAGTTGGTTGTTGTTTTGAATCAAGCACATGATATGCTGTGTCTTCACTTTTGAACAGTCAATCCTAAATTCTGTAGTTGCAGATCTAATAATTTTGGTAGGTGTTTAAATATCTGTTTATTTCTTCTGTAGGATTTATTTCTATTGAGTGTAGACCTGTTAATCATATGTTAGAAACTGGAGTGATATCAGTGTCGTGCATTTAAATCTTCCAGTGAATCATTGCATGTATGACACTATTTTGTGTGAGAGTTGTTCTGAGATAGGCACTTGGGCTGTGAGAAGTTTGAGAGTGAGTTGTCGATGATATTTTAGTAAGTGGAGTGTTGTTATTTTCTTTGCATAAGATATGGTTGTTGATACTGATAATTATGAAAATTTGACATTTATATTTTGAAATATATATATTTGTTCTAAAAGAGAATTTTGTTTATTAAAATCAAAACTTTTATCCTGATTCATGATCCGTGATGTGTGAATATATCAATGTACAAATATGATGTATGGTCTATGGATGTTCAATTATGATTAGGAGTCTCCTCATCTATGCCCTATTTTCATCCCACAGTCCTGCTCATCAATTATTTTGGCAAAAAATAGGTTTAAGTCATAATGTCAAAGAATTTTGCAACCTATTTGATTAACTGAGCCCAATTCATTGTCTGTCAAGTGGTTATCGACATTATTTGCAACTTGCAAGTTATGATCAATATTTCATACATTTGTAGACAAAATTGATTTTATTTATGCTTCTGTTCAATCTTTTACAACTTGTTGGGGCCAATTTCTTGCACAATTCCATTGCCTATAATATCTTCTCTGTGATATGGCTTGATCAGTCCCAATTTGATCCTATCTGATATGAATATGACTAGAATATTTGGTGCCAACTAGAAGGACAATGTGTACAAGTGTACACTACATATTTCAGAAGCAAGCAGTTTACTATCTAGTTTCATTCTTGCCTTATTGTCTCATTTTAAAAGATAGGAAAGGAAGGACTCTAGGAGCGATAATGTGCAAGGTGCTTCTCTGTGGTATTGGTGGAGCCTCAATTCATTGGTTTTTCAGGGGAGTTTTTTCATATCCGTTTCAAATTGGGGATGAAGGTTTTATTATTGCGGTCATAAGGTGAAGTTTCTCCCTGTATCAGCCTTTGATTAATTAAGACTTGAACAATTATGAAATAAGGAGTGAAGAAGTGGCCTTGCTCCTTATGGGTGATTTATTCAAGATCCTTCTCGATTTTCAATATAGATCCCCTGTTTTCCTGCTCCCTAAGAGAGCTTTCACTCTTTCCCTTCCTTTCCCCCATAGGGGAGGGATTACTATTTTGCTGTTCATTCATTTTCTAGTTTAGTGTCTGCCAAGGGCTGTTCATTCATGTTGGTTGAAAACTTGAAACACATAGGACGTCTCAGTTTCAAAAATATGGTAGTCAATGATTTAAAATTAAAAGAAAGTTATCCAAGTCTCCGTTTGATGATACATGTACATGTATTTTGTCACTGTTATTTCCAAATATAACAAGCAACATTTTTCGAAGATGCAACCTCTACTGTCAAATGCCTCTTCTTATCATTTGCATAAAAAGTGTAACAATGATTATGATAATATACTGTGTGATAGTTATGGGCATTTGATGAGGATAAGAAGGCACATAATGTTTCTATGCTTTGCTTGCAGTATTTCCAAGTCTAATACATATCAGTTGTTAAAGCCGCAACTTGATATAGTACTTTTTGAGATCATATTCCCTCTTATGTGTTTCAATGATAATGATGAGAAGCTTTGGCGTGAAGATCTCCATGAATATGTTAGGAAAGGTTATGGTAAGTTGCCATCTATATGTTCTCTTATAAATGTTGATATTATTTAAATGTTGTCTAGAAAGAATTATCATTATTTTTTCAGGTCTCATGGAATTTTGAATTAGCTTGTAAAATTCAAGAAATGTGTGGTTGGTTAGGGAAGTCATATTTTTTTCTTATTTTTTGACAAGCTCTTGCAATGCATTGACCATCTCAGATATTATTGAAGATATGTATAGTCCCATCTCAGTAATTTGCTCCACCATTATGAGAAAGTGCACTTCTTTCAAGTCCAAGGACCCTTGCTTCCTCCTCCAGGTATGCTGGTATAAGTCATAGGATATTTACAGTCAATAGATTCACAATATTTTCACAACACAAGGACAAATTGATGTGCTAAGACATCTGTGATGCAGGGATAAGTTCTATCAATGATTTTCTATTTCCTTTTTAAGTTTTTGGTTGTCATTGTTCCAAATACTAGAATTCTCAATGCCATTATTTTTGTTATACAAGATAAAGTTTGATGTGAGGAAGGTTCCATACAAAACTAAGTCAGGAAAATACTACAGTAATTTGCTCCACCATTATGAGCAAGTGCACTTCTTTCAGGTCCAAGGACCCTTGGTTCCTCCTCCAGGTATGCTGGTATAAGTCATAGGATATTTATAGTCAATAGATTCATGATATTTTCACAATATTTTTTTTTTTTAAATTCCAGCAAGCGTCGCTTAAGCGATGGTTTCAGATGTCTCTTTTTTGACGCTTTTTCTAGATAACTGTCGCTTCTCCGACGGTTATATCTGTCGCTTTTCCAACGCATATTTTATCATCCGTCGCTAATCCGACGGTTCTAAACGTCTCTTATCCGACACTTTTTTCAATATACGTCGCTTATCCGACGGTCCTTCTGTCGCTTAACCAACGGCATGAAGGTTATTTTTTTAAAAAAAATTCACTATTGTCGAAGATATTTCGTTGCTTAACCGGCGCTTTAAATTTAACCGACGGTTACATAGGTGTCGCTTAACCGACAGTTACTTAAGTGTCGCTTACCCGACGACAAGTTTCCGACGCTTAAAAAAAATCAAAATGTCGTACATGCGACAAGGAAGTGTCGAAAATCCGACATGACAGCCGTTGGATTTTTGGTCAAAATGTAGTATTGATAGTTCCCAAAAGATCGCTTCGACTAACAGATAATAGTCGAGGGTCTTTGCATTTGATTTGGTGCCCTTCATGTACCATACCGCGATATGGTCAAGCTCTAGCTGAATATGGGCCTTTTTAGGTAGACTTCGTCGGATTTTCCAAGGCACCCTCCATCTGGTTGTACGGACTTTTAGCTATTGGAGGCAGTTTTCCAACAGCACTTTCCCATTCTCAAGCTCCTTCATTGTTCCTTTCTGGGAGAACGCTTTGAATCTCCACATATGGAATTTTGTCAGTTTTTGAAAATTTTTGTCTCCTTCAGGGCAAATAGAGAATATTATTATCCATAAGATAAAGGATGGGAACCTAATAATTCCTCCTGTCTCTTGGAATTTCTCACAGATGTTTCTGATCATGTATGCGACATACTCAGCCCATCTGTATATCTTTTCGTTGGTTGTAATGGTGTCTACTGCTTCCAACATATCTAGTTTGAGGTTGTTTCCATGACCTGCCATTGTGAGTGTAATAGCTATTATTTTAGCCACAATCTGTAGCGCTCGATGTGTTATGTGGCCAATCATTACTCCTTTCGAGTTTTTGCTCGATGTCGACCCTGTTAATTCTTTGACCAGTCCTTCTTTTATATCGACTGGTATTGGGTCTCCTCTGTTTGATAGCCCTATTAATTGGGGAATTACTTCCCCGGATATGTCGACCGGTTGGTCGAAGTAAAATAAGTCGTTGTGGTACCGGCTTATGACAAAATTGACTAGTGTTTCTTTTGTGCCACTAAAGCTAGCCATGAGCGACGCATTGGCATAATTTACAATGGAACTTTGTTGTATTTTCTCTACATCTTGGGTGGGATTATTGTTGACGTATGCCCATTATTTTATCTCAGCCCAAAGTTTGTCCCATGAGCCTTCCTGCACCTTAGCATTCTTAATGTTCTTTAATCTTCTCACTAATGGTGTCTCTACAGTCTATAATTCCTTGGTCTTGGCTGAGGCTCTAGTCTATTTTTATGCCATCTTGTCGGTCTGGGAGTCGGTTTTACTATGGTGCTCTTGGTTTTCATTCATCTGATTGCTATGATGCTCTCTCTGTTTGAATTGCGGTGAATGATCCTTTGGTGGTTTAGTATTTATAGGGGATGCGTTGGATGTTCTTGTCGATGGGTGTATTAATGGTGGACGTGATGTTTCAGTTAGAACACTTGAGTGTGCGTTAATGGTGATTTTCTTTTGGCGCTCGAAGTCATGAATGCGCAATGGGACTATCAAGGTCGTCGATCGATGTCAGTTATGAAAATCGCCGACAGTGTTATGTCGACGGGCATGATGTCGATTGTCGAAGTGGTGATTTCCTGTCATAGTTTTGTGCATATAATAGTACTCTTTTATTTTTGGATTTTTAGGTTTTTATAGTTTTTTTTAACCATTATGGTCGTTATATGTTTTTTTTTTTTGTAGATGTCTTTGTTTCAGTTTCTGTAGTGTTTTTTTCGGGCTCCATTAATGAGTTTTTGAAATACTATGCCTTGCAACATCTTTAGTCGAACTGATCCATTGGAATGTATTCCTTCAACAACATAGGGTCCCATCCAATTTGTATGGAGTTTTTTAGGTTTTCCTTTTACCCGACTATTGTATAGTAAAGCAAGGTCTCCTACCGATTTTTTCTTTTTGATGTTTCTGTCGTGCCATGCTTTTTGTTGTTGTTTCTGGATTTCTTGATGTTGTATCACCACTAGTCGGTGTTCTTTGAGTTTAATTAGTTGAAATAGTTGTTCCTTTCTTCCTTGTTCGACATCAACATGTAAAATATCTATGATAATAGGTGTCTGTTTTCAGAAATGTAATGGAACTACTGCTTCTTGTCCATACACTAGTCGAAAGGGGGCTTGGTCGGTTGAACGTGTGTATGTTGTTTTGTATGCCCATAGTACTGCAGGTATCTTCTCATCCCAATCATCTTTTTCTGCATTACATATTTTGTTTAGTCCTTTTGTTAATGTTTTGTTAAATGCTTCAATTGCTCCATTCGACTGAGGATGGTATGTTGTACTTCGACTATGGTCAATTTGGAACCGGTCTGTTAGGGTTTTGATAGTTCTATTGATAAAGTGTGTTCCCTAGTCACTAATTAGAGTTAATGGACATCCAAATCTAGTAACGATATTCTCGTAGATGAATTTAGCAGCTATCTCACTAGAACATGTGTCGACTGGTTCTGCCTCTACCCATTTGGTTACATATTCGACTGTAATTATTATGTACCTTCCACGTGTTCTTTTTGCTGGTATAGGAAATGGTCCTAGGAATTCGATGGCCCAAATTTCAAATGTCAAACTTGGTTTTACCGAGATCAAGGGAATTTATGTGCTAGGCAGGGGTCGACCTAGTCATTGGCATCTGTCCCATTGGCTTACAAATTTTTTGCAATCTTTGTGAAGTGTCAGCCACCATAACCGCGATTGTTGGATTTTCTTTGTAGTTGTGTTTGCTTGGAAATGTCCTCCTGCAGGTCCATAATGTGCTTCATGCATAATGGTGTTCCTTTCATGTTCTAGTACACACCTTCTAAGGATGTCGTCTAAACCCATTTTGTACAAGAATCCATTTACGAGGCTATAAGGTGCATCTTTCATGGCTAAGATCTATTTATTTTTATATACTCATACTTTCTGGTGCTTTTCCATATTCTAAAAATTGAGCTATTTCCTCTAGCTCTGTCGGGACTGCTTCTATTCGAAATAGATGTGCATCTGGTAAGTCGTCTTCGACTACTGTCGGTTCCTCTCCTGTGTCAATTCGAGATAAATGGTCAGGGCCGACATTTAACTTACCTGGTCTGACAATGACTTCGAACTCAAATTCTTGGAATAGAAGTAGCCATCGACAAATTCTTCGATGGTGTAGAGACTTATTCACAAGGTATTTTAATGCCTGATGATCAATGTAAAAGATAAATTGATTAGCTAGGAGATAATGTCGATATTTTTATATTGAAAAGACCATTCCTAATGCTTCTCTTTATGTCGTCGAATAGTTTCATTCAGCTTTGTTTAGTTTCCTGCTACTCTAAACTATAGGATAATCCATTCCATCATCTCCTGGCTGAGTTAGGATTTCTCCTATTGCTTGACCTGATGCGTCGATGTGGACATGGAATTTAGTCGACCACTTTGGAAACCTTAGGATTGGTGCTTCGACTAGTTTTCTTTTTAGTTTTTCAAATGATATGTGACATTCCTCTGTCCAGTTGAATTCTTTATCTTCCCTTAATAGTTCTNTATTATGAATTTTCTGTAATAGCGACCAAGTAACACCTTGACTTGTTTTGAGTTTACTAGTGGTTTGAGGTCGAGGATAATTTTGATTTTTGACATGTCGACCTTAATGCCTTCCTTACAGACAATGTGTCCTAACAATATCCCTATGGGGGTCACAAATATGCATTTCCTGATGTTTAAAGCTAACAAGATTTGTCGACATCTTTCCAACATAAGCCTTAGCCACTTGTAATGATATTTTAACATGGAGTATATTGTCTAATCATCAAAGTATACTACCATGGTTTTGTAAATATATTCTTGGAATGTTTTGACCATAATTCTAGAGAATACTACATGTGCATTCTTTAATCCAAAAGGCATAACTTTGTAAGCAAATGAGCCAAATTCACATACAAATGTTGTCTTTTTCTGATATTCTTTAGCTATTGGCACTTGGTTATAACCTAAGAATCCATCTGTAAATGAGTAGCATTCATTTCCTGTGACTTCATTTAATATTTCATCTGCATAAGGATTTGGAAATGGGTCTGTTAGTGTCACGTTATTTAGCTCCCTGAAGTCGACACAAATTCTTAATTTGGTCGGATCATGTTTCTTAGGTTGAACAACCATTGGACTTGCCCATTCTGATTGGTCAATAAGGTAGATGATGCCTACTGCAAGCATGTTATCAATCTCTTTTTTGAGTATATCTTTGTATTTATGAGCTAGCTTATATGGCCTTTTCTTCACAGGTCAAACATCAGGTTTAGTGTCAATTTTCATTTCACCCATTTTGTGGACTAAACCTTTGAGATCTGTATAATCTCAAGCAAATACATCTTAGAACTCTTTTAAGAGGTTCACTATTTCTGTTGTCTACTCTTCACTCCAATAGTCTCCAATCTTTGCCATTTTTGGTCGGTCATCATTTGAGATATTGAATTCTCTAGTTTTGACCTTAGCATCTAGCCATTCTGGTGCTTTGGCTTCATTTATTGGTCGACTTCCTTCTTTAAACTGTGAGAAAGTGGCAAGGAAGTCGGTTGCAGTCATTTGATCGGTATCGTCCTTGTCGATTGTTCCAATTTTGAGCACTGTGCGAATAGGTTTGGTCATTTCGACATGGTTTGATTTCCATCTAAAGCTTTTCCCTTTTGTATGTTCATTTTCGAACTGTAGTCTTGTTAACTGTGGCATTGTCTTGGTTTGTATATTGTTACAGTCCATTTTCTATTGGTTATCTTTTAAGGGTTTGTTTTCTGTCGGCTGTATAAATTCGTGAATCTACTTTGGTGTTTCGACCAAATTCTTATTTTGTGGACTTTGGTTCATATTCCCTTAATTGTTGTGTCAACATTTTTCCGGACTCCAATAGGTTCAATTAGGCCTTGGTCGGCTAGTTTCAGGTATATACCTCACTCATATAGTCGAGGTCTGCCTTACTATTCCCATGTGTGTCGAGTCATAATATTTACCTGTGATCCAAAATCAAGTACAACTTGTCGAACATGTATCCTTCAATTTCCAGGTCGACGAGTGAGTCGGCATCACTTTTATCTTTTTGATTTAGACTGCATATATTCTTTGTTTGTTTTTTGTTGTGTTTTATTTTATACAGTAAGTCAATGAATTGTGATATTGTTTTATCTTTTTGTACCAACTTTATTAGCTCTTTTACTACGTCTTGTTGATTATCATCTTCTTCTTCCTGTCGAGCAAATTCTCTAAATATATTTGTTTTTCTTTAACTGGGTCAAGATAAACATTTTTTTCTTTTATCTTGCTTATTTGGGGGTTATCACACCCAGTTTTTGTCCCTTGTTAGGTTACGATATGTAAATTATTTGTATTGATACTATCATGTTTTTGCACACACGACAAGACATTAACATTCTTGTTTTTATTTATCTTTTCAAGCATAATAGGGAAATCCTCTAATGAGTGATCCCCTATGCCACAATTAGTACAGAACTTTAAGTCAATCCTGTCCTTGTATGGATAATCTACATGTCGATGTCCCTCCTTATAACATGTGAAGCATTGGATGGGTCAATGTGGTCGGTTATCTCAATTCCCAGAGAATCAACCTCGACCTCCATAGCCTCCACGTCAGTTGTCATACCAGCGCTCGTATCTTCGACCTTCGTATATTTGATTGTTCTGATAATTTAGAGCATGGTTTTTCTCATTACTTTGTGCAACTGCATTGGTCTAATAGACTGCATGATAATTTTGTCGGTTCTTGAGATTCATATGGCAGTTGGCCGTGTTATGATTTTTAGTTTCGCATATTGCACACAAAGATTCCTTGTTGTTCTTCATGTTGAATGGGAAATATTTTGTTGAGTGGTCTCCATGCTCTTGGCAAATGTCACAAACACATTTAGTCTACATGAATCGAACGTCCTGTGAACTAATGTCCTGTCGACAGTTGTCTTTTGAATGTCAGGCCATCGAGCACTTCGTGCACCAGATATCTTGACTTTTGAGGTTTAATTCTTTTAATGAATTATGTATGCTCTGAAGTTGTTCTTCTAATCTGTGATCGGTGGAGTATGCTAGTATGTCCTCATCCATTTCTACTTGGAGATATTTTGTAAGAGCATATTTGTATGTCTTGAATGTCTCCAGACTTATGTGTCAACGAATTTTCTATGATAAAATTGCAAGAAACCACTAGATTAATAATTGTTCACCAATAACATAGTCCAATTGGATAAGAAGGTCTTTCCATCGTTTATCGTAATCATGGATAGTTTCTCCTGGCTTCAGCGATGTCGTTTTTAGTTTCTTTGCTACCAGATGTTTTGCATCTGGAGTTTTGAAAAATGATAGAAATTGCATTTTGATCTTAGCTTTCATTGCTCGGGGTGTTCTTTCAGAAAAGGTCATGTACCAAGTTAATGCCCTTTTCCTCAAGGCACCAGTGAACTGCACCATCTGCATGTCTTCATCCGTAACTTGGTTAGCCTCCCAAGTTGACTCATAGATGAACCAATGTCGTCTGGGATCCTCATCACCCTCATATAGGGGAATGTGTGCTGACTCGTGACCCATGTCGAAGTCATTGTCACTGCTTTCTTTGGGAGGTGGCGGTGGTGGAGGTGGTGGTGTGGGCGGTGGGGTTATTTTCTTAGTCCTCTCTGTGAAACTATCATCGATGGAACTCTCGTTCTCGTAGGTTGTTTTTGTCATTTCCTCTTCGACCAGCAGTCGGTTAGTGTCGACTTCTTCTGTCGATGTCCAACTGGAATTATTTGTCCGTGGTTCTGAATGTTCTATATCTTCCAAAGTTGTATTTGGAAGAGGGGGTGCTCCTTCATGTGTCGGTAAAAGTAAGTGGATAATTCGGTTGGAGGGAACCTCTTGAACCATAACCCAATTTCCTTCTTCTAGTCGATAGATAATTAGATGTCTACCTGTGTATGTTTCACTATCTAGTCGACTCCATATGCCAAAGTCACCAGCTCCTAGTTTGAGGTCCTCTTCGACAATAGCTTGTATCTGGGTATGCGGATCTGTCGGAGGTTTTATTTCCTGGGGATCTTCTAATTGGAGAGCTTCTCATTTCTCTATCCACAATTCTTCCTCCATAGGGGACGCCTCTTCTTCCACACCTTCTTCTTGTCGGTCATGAATCGACTCCAGTGGATCTCTTTCCTGGTTGGTCGCCCTAGTATTCATTCCTCTCTACAACGCTAAGGCTCTTTCTCTTCTTTCTTCCCTACTTTGTAGCCTCCTCTCCCTCTCTATTTTCTGGAAGTCTGTCATACCTTTGTGTGACACTTTCTTCTCGATTTCCTTTTTAGGTTGACTTCTCATTACTAGTGATTGGTATCTCCTTTAGTCAACTAGAATCCACCTCCACTTTATTCTGACATATGACTATCTACCCCCCCATAGCCTACCCGACGCTTTAGAAAGCCCGGATAGTTTGGTCTACTTGCTTAGGAAGTATTCCCACCCTTTCGGCAATGAATTTTTCCCACCTCTTTTTCTTTTCTTCCCAGTTAGGGTTTAATGGCGGTCCACGAAGTGATGGATGGGGTTCGACAATATGACGCACTCCTTTCTTGATCAGGAAATTAAACAGCAAGGTCGATAAGGAACAAAAAAATTGCTCGGTGAGGTCTGTGTATAATTTCTTCTAGACAGTTTCCACTGAAGTTCTGTCTTCTACTACTTGCTCCTCACAGAATTTGTCGACGATTATTTCGAACCACTCTGACAAGTTTTTTCTTCTCCCATGAATCAGTTTTTCTAGTAACTATTGATCTTTAGTCCCTTTCGGCTTTTTTTATCCAGGAGCTTCTTCAGAAGTTGGGGCACTGATTCTACAAACTTCTCATGTGTCTCTGTAAATAATATTTCTTTTGCTTGTGTGGTCGTCAATCTATTTCTTCGTGCATAATTCTGCAAATAATTTTCTACTTTACGTTCCCACCAGCCCTTAATCTCCTGTTATGATATCATCTGCTTGCATACATCTCAGACATGTACTACCAGCAACGAAACCAATGTTGTAATCTCACAGATCACATAGGGTTACCAATAATACATACTAAAGCATACATACATAATAGAGACACGAGATAAGAACAAGTAGATAGAATAACCGATTATATTAGCAAGAGAGGTTCCATACAATGCAGAGAACTGAACCAAGTTCTCACCTGGCTCAATAGCCTAATATATACGATTTACAAGCAGTTACAAAATAACTACCTCTCAGTTCACTCAACTGACACGACCTTAGGTGGCCAACCTAAACTCTAATTAGTCAACTAACTGACTTAGTTGGCTGATTTACTAAGTCGGATATCATTCAAGTCGACATACCGACTTGCTCCTCCAATAGTATTCTATGTCCAACTTTATTCATTTTTCCAATTTATCATCTAATTCAGTTATATAACTGCTAATGGCAGCTATGAAACTTGTTATTACATTTCTTCTTAAGGCATCGGCCACTTTATTTTCCTTTCATTTGATGTGTTTGATTTCAAAATCATATTCTCTAAGGAAAGTGTAACATGCCAAATTTCTAATAAAAAAAAATTATTTACTACAATAATCATGATATTGAAATTCATAATTCCTAAATGTATTTAGTTATATTTAGTTTCCTTTGTTTTGTGAAACTGTCAATATGACATAGTGAGTGACATAAACTTGAATTAGCAGTACCATTTCAACTTGACAGCTTAATATTGTCATTTGTTTTTAAAAAAATAACCCTTAGTTGTACGATTAAAGGATCGAGGTCTTACTTAGTCATCAGGACTAAAGCATAAATCCCTTTGATTTCTAAGCACAGGTAGTGGGTAGCTCGATGATAAAGCTTAAAGACAGAAAAAGGTGCTAAGAAAACATCAGAATCAAAGACAAAGCAAAAATTAAGATTATAGTGAGGATATAATCTTAAACCTCTCTCCAAACTTTCAAATATAAAATCAAAGTATTTACTATTTAACCTTACAAGGGTTATGTCCTTGATATACTAAAGATTTTAAAAACCTTACTAATGCAGGTGGAGTATCCTATAACCATAAATTTCCTTAACATCGAAATAAAAAATTACCTTAAAATCTACCATGGTAAGAACATGCCAAAGGATTGGGTTTTCTGTAGTGATGTGATGGTTGTCAGTTGGTTTTTAAAATGATTTGACTAAAGCTAAACAAGGACGAAGAGAATATTTATTTATTTAGATAATATTATACGATATACATACATCTCGAGCTTTGTGTCAATTACAAACGTTGTGAAACCCTAATATCTTTAATTTAATTGGAGAAATGGGCCATCCCTCCGATGGAGTTTTTGTATTGTATTGATTGCAGCCTTCTTTTGTCTCTTTGGATCTTTCGTGTTCTTCAACCTTACTACTCACAGAGTAAGTAGAGATGCATAGGTCAAGGATTTTGGTTCTTGAATCCTTTTAATCTATCCCAAAATATTCCACCTACTGAAGAACTCATAAACTATGGTCGATCTCCTAGAGGATATCACTGGTTGCTACGAAACGTCGAGAAGGTAAATAAAATGATAGCTCTCTTATCGATTTTTCTCTTCTTCAATAATAGTTAAAATATAATGACATATATTTAACTTCTTTTAAAACTATGTATGCAGAACCAACTTGTTCCTTGGAACACGGTTGAGCCCCAGTTGAGACTCATCCTTTTTGGAGCGAGTAAGACCCATATCTAGACTTGTATAGCTCTGCGGATGCAACGAGGTCTTAAGATGTAATTTCTTATCGTTGGTGTTTATCTACTATGTTTGTCTAGAGTTAAGCAATCATGATGTAATTACCTGCTAATTAAGCTATCGAAATACTAAAAATTTCGATACCACCTACGGGTTTGTAGATGAATAAGTCTCTCTGTCAAAAACGGTTTGGTTCCATATCTTATTATTACTAATAAAGCCTATGAGGGTTTCGAATTTCCACCTCTATCTATTTGTATTTTTATTTACAGTTTAAAACTTTGGAACGATAATGGATCGTTGACTATGGAGTCATTCTTTTCATATGATAAGATATTAATATAATGCTCTTAACGATTTTCCTGCCGGTTGAACTAATACAACCTTCAGTTTTATGGACCCAAGAGGGTTTTAAAAGAAAAGTTGTTTATACATTGTCTTGCACAGCGATAAAGAGCTTTGCTATGCTAACTTTTCTTTTTGGCTTCGGAAGCCATTTCCATTACAGTTTATCCTTCAATAGAAATGTTGGAAACATGGTTGTAGCTTAACCTATTAATTCTTTTGGTACAATGATATCAGAGTTATAATTATGATTTGACCACAGCTATTGGTTTAAACACTTGGATAAGATGATGACAGCATAAATGAATTTAACCTGTCGTGGATATTGGTTAAAATATAAAGCTAGTTCTTTTTTTTTTTAGTTCTTGTTAGATCTATAGGGTAAACCTTAGCTTGCTTCTTGTATCGTCCATTGTATTGTAGCAGGAATGTTGTAGAGCTTACCGTCGACCTATGTCATAATGTCTTGCTAGTTTTCTTTATAACAGAAGAAGTTTATGGGACAAACCTAAAAGTTATCTATGTATAACCTTGATTTATTTATGGTTTGAAGGATTTCTTCCTTTAAGGTTCGGTGAAATCTGAGGTAGTAAGTATTTAAAAAACAAAGTTAGAAATAGTTTTTATGTTAGAACTCAAAGAATGGATCATAGTGTTAGTTTGGCCTCTGTATACTTTGTCTAAAGCTTGATCTCATTTTCAGTTATAATGGATACAAGGTTTTTATGGACTTTATAAGGGCTTTTAAAATCTTTGAATGCTTATGTGTGTAATTATAGAATTAATTATATCATAATTCCATGATTATATTCATTGTTATTATACAAATAAATATAGAGACTGTTGAGATTTTTAATTAGGTTAATCCCTAAGGCTACCTAAACCTTTAATCTGTAGATAAACACTACAGAGACAATGCCAGTTAAAATCAAAAGTCTGTAACCAGCACTAATATCTATCGATGATCTCGACCTGGTGTTTCATTAATAATTTAGCTTATCGTTTTTGTTTTTTTAAAAGGATTCTGGTTATTCTATATTGATAATTAAATTACTTACAGAGGAACAAATTTGTCTTTTAAGATTTTAGTATAACTAAGTAGATGATATGAACTTGGATATGATAATTTGTGTTGCTCAGCTGCTTAGAGGTTAAAAGATTTGGGAAAAGTAAAAATAATTTATTAATATAGATAGGAATATGTAATGTATTCTAACTCCTAAACTTACCATGTGATTGAAAGATTGATTTAATTAGTTGTACATGTCTAACTAAAGAATTCATATTTATGCTTGTATCTAAACTAAATACCAGATCTTTTGATTAACCAAAATTGATAACCAGTTGACATACTACTTCTATTCTCTGAAAGGGAAAATACATACTCATTCAATCATTCTGATACTATTAAATCCACCTAATTTACATATTCCTATACTGGAGTATGTCACTTCGGTGAGAGGAAAAATACAGAAGATAAGTTCAAATTCATTTATTTTCTAATTAGTTTTTGTGCAACTACATCATCTAAAATCTCTTGAATAACTACTTATTTAAGTGTGCCTACATCTAAAATTAATCTGAAATTATTAAAACAGAAATAAATAACAATTTACAATTATAGAGTTGGAACCTAAAAATATTGCAGAAAAAAAATGAGACTAACACCCAAGGGAGACTGTTCCACCCAACCTTTTCTTGAAGCAACCAAATCACTTGCTTAGGACCCTTGAGTTGTCTCACTACAAAACTAGGATGGAGATCTCTGCTACACAGCAGAATTTTGCAACTCAACACTCAACTACATACTTAACTCAGCAAAACACTTTAGATATCCCCTCCTCAAATTCTTTGTGTGCCTCACTTTTCAGGTTGCAGCAATCACAAAGTTCATTCTCTCAGAAATCAAAATGAGTGGTGAGCCTCCTGCTCAATTTAATGGTTTATATAATATTCCCTACTTCTTAGGGTCAGTTTGTAATTTAATGAGCCACCCAAGTCAGTTCCCTGTCTCGGGGAACATGACCATTTTTTTAGGGATTATGCTCCTACAATAGCTAGAAAGTAAATGCTAGTGTTGCCACTTGTTAGTCAACCTTTTACAGTTGCTCCTTCCTCCTAGTGGCAGTGAACACTCATTTAATATTCTCCCTTAAATAGGTGTCTCCTTTTATTAATTAATAAAATAAATAATTCTTTAATTACAATCATCCTTGACCCACTTGGTCATAACTTACAATAAAATTTAACATAATGTTTTTTTGAAATAAATAATAAATATTTATATATTTTTTTCAATTTTGGGTATGTTACAAACACCCCCTTAAGCTCAACATCATCATCGATGTTGCTTAAGTTATTCTGAGTCTTCTTTGAATAGAGTTGGATATTCCACCTGCATATAGCTCTCCAATTCCCAAGTCACTTCATCTGGATTGAGGTGTTTTCACTGCACCTTTACCTATCCAATGGTGTGATTCTGGAGAAAACTTTTAATCCTATCGAGAATACAATCCGGTTCCATTGGAAAATCTACTTTTGGTTCTAATTTAATCAAATTCTAGTCAATCACATGAGTAGCATCATGTATATACTTTTTCAAAATAGAAATGTGAAAAACATTAGGTGGTAACGCTAGTTGATAAGCCACTGGGCCCACCCTTGCCGATATCTCAAATGGTCCACAATACCTGGGAGCTAATTTGGCATAGCTCCGTAATTTAAATGAGATATTTCTTGGTTTAACCTTAACAAACACATGCTCACCAACTTGGAATTCCTTCGGAGCTCTTTTAAGATCAGCACAGGTCCCTAATTCAAATGAGATATTTATTGGTTTAACCTTAACAAACACATGCTCACCAACTTGGAATTCCTTCGGAGTTCTTTTAAGATTGGCATGACTCTTTTGCCTATCTTGAGCAGTTTTCAAGTTTCCTTATTCTTGTTTTACCGTTAGTTCCAATGATTTTAACATGTCAAGTCCTAACACTAATCAATCTACTGGATTACTCCATGTAATTGGAGTGTTACACTTTCTGCCATATAATATTTCAAAATGAATAAGCTTTGTTGAAGCTTGATAATGGTTATTGTAAGCAAATTCAACTTTGTGAAAATAGTCTTCCCACTTTTTGGGATAATCACTAACATACATTCGCAGGATATCTTCTAGTACCTGATTAACTCTTTCTGTTTATCCATCTGTTTGTGTATGATAAGTAGTACTGAAATTTATTTTAGTGTCCAATCCTTTAAATAAATTTTTCCAAAAATTACCAGTAAACTTAGGATCTCGGTCAGAAATAATTACCTCTGAAATTCCATGCAAATGAAAGACTTATTTCATAAAAATATCAGCAATATTAGCAATTGTATGAGGTGTTTTAATAGGGATAAAGTGTGCTTCTTTACTTAACTTATATGCAACCACCATTATGTAATCATTTTGTTTCCGGTTTCTAGGTAAATCGGTTACAAAGTCAAGACTGATGACTTTCCACTTCCAAATTGGTATGGGTAATTGCTGGAGCAGGCCTGCTGGGTGTTGATGTTCAGCCTTAACTTGCTGACACTCAATACACCTAGCTAACAATTCAGCAACCTCATTCTTCATGTTAGGACAAAGGTACTCTTTTCTTAACATAGTTATCATTTTATGATACCCTGGATATCCAGAATAAGGAATTTTATGAATTTCATTCAAAATTAGAAGCTTAACTTTAGATATATTTGGTATATACAGACTATTTTTAAACAGTATTAAACTGTGTTCATTAAAATTGTAATCTGTAATTATATTTTCAGATGTATTCTGAATTATATTTTCTCTTAAATTATGATATTCTGGGTCCCTCTTTATACCTTCTTCCAATTTATCTTCCAAATCAGTTATATAACTGCTAATGAAAGTCACAAAACTTGTTACAACATTTATGCTCAAGGCATCAGCCACTTTGTTTTCTTTCCCTTTAATATGTTTGATCTCAAAATCATATTCTCTAAGGAAATCTATCCATATATCCTATCTTGCGTTCATATTTTTCTGATCAAACAGATATTTAAGACTTATATTATCAGACATTAGCAGGAAACTTTTACCTATTAAGTGATGGTGCCACATTTTTAGAGCATGGATTATTGCATCCAATTCTAAATCATAGGTTGCATAATTATTTTCATGAGTCTTTAGTTTTCTTGATTCATATGCAATTGCATAACCTTCCTGTGTCATCACCCCGCCCAAGCCTTCGTTGCATGCATCAGTGCATACAACGAAGTCTTTGTCTGGGTTTGCTATTTTTATTATGGGTGCATTAGTTAATAATTCCTTTGTTTTATTAAAACTGTCTTCGCATTTATGATCCCAAACAAATTTCTTACTATTTTTCTGTAATGAAGTTATAGGGTTCACAATTCTTGAAACCCTTCAATAAATTTTATGTAGTAACTTTTTATCCCCATAAAGGATCATACATTAGTTACGTCTTTAGGAACAAGAAAATCAATAATAGCTTTTATTTTATCCAGGTCCACTGATATCCCCTCTTCGGATATGACGTGCCCTAAATATTGTATTTTATCTTTATAAAAAGCACATTTGTTGAACTTAGCATATAGTCGATGTTCCCTTAACACTTGTAGAATTATTTTTAGTTGTTCATCGTGTTCTTCTTTTGTCTTAGAATAAATTAGTATGTAATCTATAAATACAACTACAAATTTGTCTAAATACTTACTTAGAGCACTATTCATTAAGCACATAAAAGTTGTCAGTGCATTAGTTAGCCCGAAGGGCATAACCACAAATTCATAATGCTGGTAGTTTGTCTAGGAAGCGATTTTAAATATGTCTTCATCTTCAATTCTAACTTGGTGATAACCATACCTTAAGTCAATTTTAGATAATATCGTAGCTCTGCGTATCTGATCAAACAGATCGTCAATCAGGGGTAGAGGATATATATTCTTAATCGGCAATTTTATTAAGTTGACGGTAGTCTATGCATAGACGTAGAGTACCATCTTTCTTTTTAACAAAAAGGACTGGTGCTTCCCAAGGGGATACACTTGGTATTATGTAATGTGTATCTATTAACTCTTGTCATTGTAATTTAAGTTCATTTAGATCCAATATGTTCATTCTATAGGGAGCTTTTGAATTAGATACCGTTCTGGGTACTAATTCAATTGTAAAGTCCAGATCTTGTTTAAGAGGCAACCCTGGAATTTCTTTCGGGAATACATTCATGAAATCTTGCTGGATTGGGATATCCTCGAATCCTGGTTTATTTTCTTTATTAACTTGTTCATTATTTATAATGTGCACAACAAAGAATTTACATCCCTTTCTTACATCCTTTTTCATCTGTAAGGCTGAAATTTGTCTAACATATATCTTCCTAGGAACTCCTATAATAGTAATTATTTCTCCTTCCTTATTCAAACAAGTAAAAGTATTTTGAAAGCAGTTTAAAATTACTTAGTGTTTTTCAAGCCAATCCATTCCTATGAGAATACCATAAGATCCTAAAGGTAACACATTTAGTTTGACCTGAGTTTCAAACTGATTCATCATCAAATTACAACTTTCAACATAGTTTACTACCTTTCTTTTAGTTCTTGTGGCTAGCTGAGCCAACCAGGATTTATCAAACTTCTTTAAAGGTAATTTTCATTTTTCCATGATACTAGGAGATATAAAACTTAGAATAGCTCATGGATCAATTAATATGGATACAGAGAAATTTTGGATCATACCTTGCACTTCCACCATGGAAGTATGGTGATCCTCATGTCGATTCTCTAGAGATGCATTTATCATGTGCATCTCATTGGCCACATCCCCAACTTTTTCTTCTTCCTGTACTGTGTGTATGTTGTTAATGTTTCCCTTCCGATTCGAATAGTATTTGGCATAGATGGTGTTCCTTGCCATTCCTAGCATTTGACAGGTTCCCATTGTTTAGTATTTCTAACAAAATTGTTAGATAAATCCCCGGCCTTTGATGTTGCAGTATTATGGGATACTTTGTTCTTAAAATCAGTTTTATGATAGTTGTTTTTGGACAAGTTCTGTGACTTACTCCCAAAACTTTTGTTTGACTTGAATCCTCTTCTCTTTTAATCAAAATGACTTGTCTTTTTAGTCTTCCAATTGGGAAGAATTTATCTTCTCTTTCCTTGCTCATAACAGAACTTTGCCTTCCTCATAGCTTCCTCCAAGGTTTTTGGATTGTCAAACTCAATCCTATCCTTGAAGCTAGCAAGTAAATAGCTTTAAAAACGTTGGATTTTTGGATTTTCATCTATAATGTATGGTACGTATCTTAGAAGACTTAAGAACTTGTTGCTCAGTTCCTTCATGGACATCATTAGAGCAATTTTGGGGTCTAAAATGGGCCTCCTAAGGAAAATAATAAAATAATAGTTAAAATAATAAAATAATATTGATTAATTTTGGAGGAAGAAAGAAAAAAACTACTTTTTGTGTTCGTATTTTCGACATATCTCCCTGTGTTTTTACTCAAATTTCAATTAGGAGAGCTCGTTGGATGCGGAATTTGATTCCGCATCCAACGAGTACCCACACTGCATACTTTTGACAGACCCCGCTACCCCAATCATCATCACATTTTTCCAGGTATTTCTTGTTTTTCGGGTAGTGGGGTCCGTCAAAAGTATGCAGTGTGGGTACTCGTTGGATGCGGAATTTGATTCCGCATCCAACGAGCTCTCCCGATCTAAATTTGAGTAAAAACACAATGAGATATGTCGAAAATAAGAACAAAAAAAGTAGTTTTTTTTAATGACAAATATGTCAATTCAACCACTATGGTTGACTTATTTTATTGAAATTCTATTGGTTCTTGAATTCTAACTCACAAAAACTTATTTTGGCATGTTTTCTTATAAGGCCCATTTTAGACCCCAAATTTCCTCTAATGGGAACCTATTTTTAAGTCATAGAACTCCTTGGCTCTTTCCTCATAATATTGTTCAGACATAAACTTTCTATTGAAGTACTTCTTAAAAACCCTCCAAGTCATGTACTTCTCTTTCAGGTTTTTGACCCTCTTTATATCTTGACACCATATGTCGGCTTTTCTGATCAAATTGTAAATAGCCATTCTGGCCTTTAATCTATCAAAATAGTTATATATTTCGAAGTATTTATTCATGCCTAAAATCCAAGCTTTTACTTCCTCTCCTTTATCTGTTTCCCCATTTAACATGGGAGGATTTATTTTCTTGAATTCTCCATAAATTTCTTTGTAGGGTTTATACTTCTTTTCCTAGGTTTTCAGTCACTCTCACTACTTTCACTTGCATATCTTTGTCTTTCCCTACATGACCTTGGTTTCACCTCTGAGGAGGATTCACTATCAGGATACTTCCCCCTTTTTCCTTTATGTTTATAGGACATGGTTTCAGAATCAGTTTCGATAATACTTCTTTTATATTTTTCTTGTTTATTCATTTTGTCCAATAGGTATTCATTCAACTCTAAAATTCTTTGATTATCTTGTTTTACAGTTTGAATTTCATCCTTCAACTCTCTGACTGTTTGTAGTAATTATGGATTATTCAAATCCATGTAAAATTTGTCAGGGTTATTATGTTGAGGACCATTCTTAGCAGATGCTTCACCATTATCCATTTCCTGCAAAACAGATTTATATTTCTGGATAGAAATAAATTCAAAGTAAAATTAGTACATTGTTTTTCTTTATAAGCAAGTGATCCAATCAGGCCTAGTGTTTGAATCTCGCTCTGATACCACATGTAACATGCCAAATTTCTCATAAAAAAATATTTACTACAATAATCATGATATTGAAATTCATATTTCCTAAATGTATTTAGTTATAGTTAGTTTCCTTTGTTTTGTGAAACTATCGATACGACATAATCAGTGATATAAACTTGACTTAATAGTACCATTTGAACTTGACAGTTTAACATTGTCTTTTGTTTTAAAAAAAATAACCCTTAGTTGTACGAGTAAAGGATCAGGGTCTTACTTAGTCATCACAACTAAAGCATAAATCCCTTTCATTTCTAAGCGCAGGTAGTGGGTAGCTCGATGATCAAGCTTAAAGACAGAAAAATGTTCTAAGACAACATCAGGAGCAAAGACAAAGAAAAAATTAAGATAACGGTGAGGATATAATCCTAAACCTCTCTCCAAACTTTCAAATATAAATCAAAGTATTTACTCTTTAACATTACAAGGGTTATGTCCTTGATATACTAAATATTTTAAAAACCTTACGAATGCAGGTGGAGTATCCTATAACCAGCAATTTCCTTGACATCCAAATAAAACATTACCTTAAAATATACCATGGAAATAACATGCCAAAGGATTGGGTTTTCGGTAGCGATGTGATGGTTGTTAGTTGGTTTTTAAAATGATTTGACAGATGCTAAATAAGGAAGAAGAGAAGATTTATTTATTTTGAGCATATTGTATGATGTTCATACATCTCCAGCTGTGTGGCAATTACAAACATTGTGAAACCCTAATATATTTAATTTACTTGGAGAAACGAGCCATCCCTTCGATGGATTTTTTGTATTGTATTGATTGCACCCTTCCTTTGTCTCTTTGGCTCTTTCATGTTCTTCAACCTTACTGCTCACATAGTAAGCAAAGATGCAAAGTCCAGGGATTTTGGTTCTCAAATCCTTTGAAGCTATCCCAAAATATTCCACCTATTGAATAACTCAGAAACTATGTTCGACCGCCTAGAGGAAATCAATGGTTACAACAAAACGTCAAGAAGGTAAAAAAAATGATAGCTCTCTTATTGATTTTTCTCTTCTACAATAATAGTTAAAATTTAATGACATATATTTAACTTATTTTTAAAATATATATGCAGAACGAACCCGTTGCTTTAAATGTTGTTGAACACCGGTTGAGAAGATCCTTTTTAAAGCGGGTTATATCGATATCTAGAATTCTACAACTATGCAGATACAGTCGGGTCTTAAGATGTAATTTCTTGTCATTGGTGTTTATCTACTGTGTTTGTTTAGGGTTTAGCAATCATGATGTAATTACCTCCTAATTAAGCTATCAACATACTAAAAATTATTATACCTCCTGTGAGGTTGTAGATGACTAAGACCCTCTATGAGAATCGATTTGGTTCTCGATCTTATTATTACTAAGAAAGCCTATGAGGGTTTCAAAATTCCACCTCTGTCCATTTGTCTTTTTAGTTACAGTTTAAAACTTCAGAACGATAATGGTTTCGGGTGATAAGATATTAATACAATGATCTTAATGATTTTCCTTCTGGTTGAACTAATGCATCCTTCAGTTCTATCGACCCGAGAGGGTTTTAAAAGAAAAGTTGTTTATACACTGTCTTGCACAGCGATAAAGAGATTTTCTCTGCTAACTTTTTTTGGGCTTTGGAAACCATTTCCATTACAGTTTATCCTCTGATAGAAATGTTGGAAACATGGCTATAGCTTAAACTATTAAGTCTTTCGGTAGAATGATACCAGAGTTATAATTATGATTTGACCATAGCTATTGGTTTAAACACTTCAATAAGATGATGACAGCATAAATGAATTTAACATGCCGTGGCTATTGGTTAAAATATAAAGCTATTTCTCTTTTTTATTTTTACTTAGTTCTTATTACAGCTATAGGGTAAACCTTATCTTGCTTCTTGTATCGTCCATTGTACTATAGCGTGAATGTTGTAGAGCTTACCGCCAACCTTAAACGTATTGTCTTGTTGGTTTTCTTTATAATGGAAGAATTTTACGGGACAAACCCGAAATTTCTCTGTGTATAACCTTGATTTATTTATGGTTTAATGATTTCTTCCTTTAAGGTTTGGTGAAATACGAGGTAGTAAGTGTTTAAAAACAAAGTTAGAAACAATTTTTCTGTTAAAACTCGGAGAATGGCTCGCAGTGTTAGTTTGGACTCTATAGAATCTCTAAATTCTAATCTCATTTTTAGTTGTAATGGATACAAGGCTTTTATGGAGTTTATAAGGGATTTCAAAATCTTTGAATTCTTATTTGTGTAATTATAGAATTAAATAGATCGTAAGTCCGTGATTATATTCATTGTTATTACACAAATAAATCTAGAAACTGATAAGATTTTTAATTAGGTTAAGCCGTAAGGCTTCCTGAACCTTTAATATGTAGATAAACGCTATAGAGACAATGCTAGTTAAAATCGGAAGCATGTAACCAGCATTAAGATCTGTCAATGATCTCGACCTAGTGTTTCATCAATAATTTAGCTTAGCATTTTTTTTGTTTTTAAAAGGATTCTTGTTATTCTAAATTGATAATTAAATTACTTACGGAGGAACAAATTTGTATTTTAAGAGTTTAGTATAACTAAGTAGATGATATGAACTTGGATCTGATTATTTGTGTTGCTCAGTTGATTAGAGGTTAAAGGATTTGGGAAAAGTAAAAATAATTTAATTATATATATAGGACTCTCTAATATATTCTAACTCCTAAACTTACCATGTGATTGAAAGATCGATTTAATTGGTGTACATGTCTAACTAAAGAATTCAAAGTTATGCTTGTATCTAAATTAAATACCAGATCTTTTGATTAACCAAAAATGGTAACCAGTTGACATACTACTTATATTCTTTGAAAGGGAAAATACATACTCATTCAATCATTCTGATACTACTAAATCCACATAATTTATATCTTCCTGTATCGGAGTATGTCACTTCTGTGAGAGGAAAAAAACAGAAGATAAATTCAAATTCATTTCTTTTCTAATCAGTTTATGTGCAACTATATCATCTAAAATTTGTTGAATAACTACTTATTTAATTATGACTACATCTGAAATTAATCTCAATTTATTAAATCAGAAATAAATAACAATTTACAGATATAGAGTTGGTACCTGAAAGTATTGCAGAAAAAAAAAACGAGACTAACACCCAAGGGAGACTGTTCCACCCAACATTTTCCTGAAGCATCCAAATCACTTGCTTAAGACCCCTGAGCTTGCTCACTACACCAATAATATGGATATCTCTGCTACACAGCATATTTCTACAACTCAACACTCAACAGCAGACTTAACTCAGCAAAACACATTAGCTATCCCCTCATCAAATTTTTTGTGTGCCTGACTTTTCAGTTTGAAGCAATCACAAAGTTCATTCTCTCAGAAATCAGAATGAGTGATGATCCTCCTACTTAGTTTGATGGTTTATATAAGATTTCCTAGGTCTTAGGGTCATTCTGTAATTTAATGAATTACCCAGCTCAGTTCCCCTTCTAAGGTAACATGACCACGTTTTTAGGGATTATGCTCCTGCAACAACTAGAAAATGAATGCTAGTGTTGCCACTTGTTAATCGGCCTTTTATAGCTGCCCCTTCCTCCTAGTGGTAGTGAACACTCATTTAACAATTTCCTGTGAATAGGTGTCTCCTTTTATTAATTAATAAAATAAATAATTATTCAATTATAGTCATCCTTGACCCACTTTGTCATAACTTACAATAAAATTTAACATAATGTTTTTGTTGAAATAAATAATAAATATTTTTTTTCCAGTTTTAGGTATGTTATAGAAAGCTAAAAATATAGCTTGTCTTGTGTTCAGATATTGTTGATCAAACAAATACTTCAAGATTATATTACCAGACATTAGTAGAAATATTTGACCTATTAGATGATGGTGTCACATTTTTAGAGCATGGAATATGGCAGCCAGTTCTAATTCATAAGTTGCATAATTCTTTTCATGTGTTTTTAACTTCCTTGATTCATAAGAAAATATGTGACCTTCTTGTGTCAGTACTCCACCCAATCCTTCATTGCATGCATCAGTGCATACAACGAAATATTTGTCTAGATCTATTATTTTAAATATCGGTGCAGTAGCTAATAGTTCTTTTAATTTATTAAGACTTTCTTCACACTTGTGATCCCAAACAAATATTTTTCACTTTTTTTGTAATGATGTTATGGGATTCATGATTTTTGAGAATCCTTCTATAAATTTCTTGTAATAACCTGTTATTCCCATAAATGATCGTACATCAGTTACATCCTTAGGAACATTACAATCAATTATTGCTTTTATCTTATCCAAGTCTACTGATATCCCTTCCTTAGATATCATGTGCCCTAGATATTGTATCTTATCTTTATAAAATTCACATTTACTGAATTTAGCACACATTTTATGTTTACTTAAAACTTGTAGTATTATCTACAAGTGTTCATTATGTTCTTCTTTTGTTTTAGAATAAATTAGTATGTCATTTATGAATACGACTACAAATTTATCTAAGTATTTGCTTAGGACAATGTTCATTAAGCACATAAAATTTGTTGGAGCGTTTGTTATCCCAAATGGCATAACCACAGACTCATAGTGCACATATCTATTTCTGAAAGCGGTCTTAAAATAATCTGTCTTTAATTATGACTTGCTGATATTTAGATCTCAACTCTATTTTTGAAAATATCGCTGCTTCATGTATCTGATCAAACAGATCATCGATGCAGGGCAGAGTATATCTATTTTTAATTATCATTTTGTTTAGTTGACAGTAGTATATACATAGACGTAGTGTATCTTCTTTATTTTTAATGAATACTATAGATGCTCCCCACGGGGATACACTTGGTATTACATAATTTTTGTCTATTAGTTCTTGAAATTGTAAATTTTAATTCTTTTGTCATACCTTGTACTTCCACCATGGAAGTTTGATGGTCATCATGTCGATTCTCCGAGGCTGCATTTATTCTAGGAATTTCATTTGCTACATCTCCATTTGTATCCTCTTCCTCGATGGTATCCACATTGTTGAAGTTTCCCTTCCTGTTCAGAAAATACTTGGCATAATGTGGTCCTTGACATTCCCAGCATTTTACAGGTTCCTTATGTTCGTTATTTTTAACATAATTGTTATGCATATCTATGCCTTTTGGTGTTGTAGTATTTTGTTGTGTTTTATTTTTTAAAATTTGCTCCTTGATAATTATTCTTAGAGAAATTCCAAGAATTATTTCCAAAACTTTTATTATACTTAAAATATTTTATCTTCTGATCAAAGTTACTTGTTCTCTTATTCTTCCAGTTAGGTATGCTTTCTCTCTTTTTACTCTGTTCGTAACAAAAGTCAGCTTTTCTCATTGCCTCTTCAAGAGTATTTGGATTATCAAACTCAATTTTTTGCTTGAAGCTAGTGGGAAGACAGCTTAAAAATCTATGTATTTTAGGATTTTCGTCAATTATATATGGTACATATCTTAACAAACTTAGAAATTTGCTAATTAACTCTTTCATTGACATTGAACCCAATTTTAGTTTAGAAAATTCTTCATCTCTTTCTTCGTAATATTGTTCCGATAAAAACTTCCTTTTAAAATACTTTTTAAAGCCTCTCCAGGTTAAATACTTCTCCTTACGGTTTTTTACTCTTTTTATGGCCTGCCACCAGATGTCATCTTTTTCGGTTAGGTTGTAGATAGCCATCATAGATTTCAGTCTATCGAAGTAGTTATAAATGTGAAAATACTTTTTAATCTTCGATAACCAAGCCTCGGCTTTTTCACCCTTTTCCACTTCCCCGTTGAACATGGGAGGTTTTATCTTTGTAAATTCTCCTGAAATCTCTTCATTAGGTTTATACTTCCTTTTTCTAGGCCTGCGATCGCTTTCACTACTTTTACTTGTGTATTTATACCTTCCCCTATGTGACCTTGTGTTAACCTCTGAATAAGATTCACTATCATAATATTTTACTTTCTTTCCCTTATGTTTGTATGATATTGTTTCATAATCAGTTTCATACACATTTCTTTTATCTTTTCCTCTGTTGTGTATTTTGTCTAGTAAAATATGATTTAGTTCCAAAAAAATTTCATTATCATTTTTCGCAGTTTGTAGTTTACCTTTTAACTCTTTCATTGTTTGCAGTAACTCTGAGGGTTGATTATTTAGTTCCACATAAATGTTGTATGGATTATTGTGATGAGATCCATTTTCAGCAGATGCTTCAACACCTTCCATTTTCCTGCCAATCAAAATTTTATATTTCTCGACAAAAATAAATATAAAACATGATCAGTATATTTATTTTCTTGATTGTATGCGAGTGATCCAATCAGGCCTAGTATTTGGAAACTCACTCTGATACCACATGTAACATCTCCAAATTTACAAAAAAAAAACAAAAACAAAAACAAAAACAAAACAAAAACAAAAAAAACAAAAAAAAAATACTATATGTAAATCTGTAATTTCCTGGGAAGATAAATCCATCAGATGTTATATTTTACTCTTTATCAGTTGTGACAACAATTAAAATGTGAACTAAGTTAGACTGCAAGACTCATAAGACTATGTTTAGTGTTTTCAACAACATGTCCTTTTTATGACAATACGTTGATGTGTCGTAATGTAATATAGTCACTACTTACTTGTCGCTAAAACTAATTTTATTTTCTCTGAGTTGAATTTGTCGTAAAAGCTAGTTTTTTTTTTCTTTCATTCCTTGACCCTACCTATCAACTAGGAAAAGGAGGATCACATGTCTTACTTGGCCTCTACGGCTAACACAAAACCCTTGTTTTCCTTGTGCGAGTGAATGTGACCAAGTTTTAACTTCCTAGCTAAAGAGGAAAAGTCTTAAGCTAGGGTACACCATACATCCTAAGAAAAAGGTGTGACAACAAAGGGTCATGAACTATACCCATCATAAAACATTACAATAGTGTAAAAACAACATAATGCCATGAAGGTTGGCCATAATAAAAAACAATGAAGGTTTATTTGATGTGTAAAGGTTTTGAAATAAATGGTTACATACGTAGGCCATGTGGAGGACTTAATTGTACCAGTTGAAGACAATTTGACACAATCAAAATCCCTAGAGGTTCATTAGAGGAAATTTCAACTCAAAATGGGCCTCCTAAAAAGAATTAATAAAATAATAGTTAAAATAATAAAATAATATTTATTAATTTTGGAGGAAGAAAAGAAAAAAACTAATTTTTTGTTTGTATTTTTGGCACTCCCTTTGTTTTTACTCAAATTTCGATCGAGAGAGATTGTTGGATGTGGAATTAAATTCCACATCCAATGAGTACCCACCCGGTATACTTTTGACGGATCCCGCTACCCCAAAAACAAGAAATACCTGAAAAAACGTGAGGATGATGTCATCATCACGTTTTTCAGGTATTTCTTATTTTTGGGGTAGCGGGGTCTATCAAAAGTATGTCAAGTGGGTACTCATTAGATGTGGAATTTAATTATGCATCCAACGAGCTCTCCCAATCAAAATTTGAGTAAAAACACAGGGAGATATGTCAAAAACACAAACAAAAAAAGTAGTTTTTTTTATGATAACTATCCCCAAATTTATATTAAAAAAGTGTTTAAGACCTATACAGTATTTCAAATTTAAAAAAATTTCATTGGCTAACACATGATGACATGGAATTTGAATCAAAGTTAAAAGGCCCATTTTGAGTTGAAATTTCCTCTAATGTATAGTTCCTTGAGAGAGATGTAAGCTTGTCCTTTAAACTTTGTCTCATGTGGTTTTTGGTTATTATTCTGTGGGGTTCTACCGTGCCTCTTTCTGCACTGCTATGTAGCTTATCTATGTTCTTCAATGGTGGAGGAGCCAAGGTGCTTGACTCTCCACCTCCTCCTTCCTCCTCGTATACATATCGGTTGATGTTTTCGTGGCTCTGTTCAAACAGTGGTGGTTGGATTCCTTCTGCGAAGATCAGTCTTGGTAACTTCTCAAAGGGTAAGTTTTTCATTTTTCTTGCAATAGTATAAATCTAATTATGTCATGTGTTTGTTTATAAACTTCCCATTGTAATCTTCTTCGTGTTTATGTGCAAAAACTATGTGTACAGTTGTTATATCTAACTTCAGATAAACTCTATGTGGAGTAAAACAACTTGCGGCCCGGTAAGACCTGTTACCTGCCTTCCTGTGGCTTCGAGACTAGTACCATCATGGCTTGTCCATGGAATAGTTTGGGACTCCATCTCTGTGTTTGTATTTTGGTATGAACGTGATAATTTTCTTTGGTAGCCATGAGGCCTTTTTATATATGAAACTGTAATGAAAGAACCCTTCGACCGTGGATTCGATGTGACTGATTCAATGAAAGTTTTTTATGATCAAAAGTAGAGTTATTGTTTTCTTTTTAAGTTGTAAGAATAATCCTACGACTGTCTCTACAAAAATGTAATTAATCTATTTCCTTAATAAATAAAACTGAGAGGGATTTCGTGAATATATATACTCAAATGTGTTTGGTTTTATGGTTTTGTAGTATTGTTGCTATAACTAAAATCAGTTGTGAAGCCTTTACCCTGTCACATTTGCTTTTGAGAAAAGGGTCGTAGGGCCACTCTCAAAATGATGCTATTGTTTACTATTTCATGAAAAGTTTTTTTTTTAATTTGAAATAGCCCGTGAGGCCCTTGCTGTTGCAATCATGAATACTATCTTGGTTCCCCATTGTTTTTTTTCTTTAATGAGTTAGTTAGCAGGTCGTAAAGTCATGGATACTCTTTGTAACAGAGATGTTTAAAGGTTTTTACGTCATGAGGCCACTATTCTGTTGCTAGGAGAATAGTTTAGGTTGTGAGGCCACTATTAAATTGTTTCAAGTTTTTAAAAGGGTAATACTGTTTTATTTTATATTGATTGAGTTAAGCCCTAAAGTTGTTGTGATTTTCTTCTATGTGTTTTAGATTGCAGAAAATAATACTAAAACGTCCTACAGCCTGTAACCAGTGTTGTGGCCTGTCGATAATATTGATTTGGTATTTTTAATAATGTTTTTGCAAATGACTAAGCCATATAGCCCTTATAATGTAACTCTGTTAAAAGAAACCTTAACTATAATCGATCTTTAAATTTAGCTTAATTATTATTTTTAATTTTGAAGTTTGTTTACCCTAACTATAACTAGGGTTTTGGTTGTGAGGCCAAAGATCGGCTTTAGATGGGAAATGAAATATATGTGTGTGTGTGTGATATATTTTGTAAGGTTCGGGCCTAAACATCGTGGTTTATTTAATTGTTTAATTTCAATATATTTATGTTTAATTTTATAAGACCTTATAATGTATATATATTTATATACTATGTATATCCTCTATTACATATTCAAAAGCATTGATTTCTTTAGAATGAGCACAGTTTAGTTTAAATAAAATAATTACATAATTAGATTACGAAACTCTCTAAGAGTTTATTCTTATTATAATTTAACAATTTAGTATAGTTACTTATAAATTTTAGTAAATAAATATATATTATAATAACCTTTGTAATATATTTTTGTAGGGTTTTTCTCTAGTCTTGATTCAATATATGTGTTATTCTTTAAACCTAAAATGATGGGAAAATACCACTAATAATAAAAATATAGTACAATAAGATTAACTAAAATAGAGGTGTTATATTTAATGTTCAAAGAGAGAGAAAAAACATCATTCAAGTTAAAGATTAACCTAACATAAAATTTAGATCAATAATCATAAAACATTAACTTCAAACTAACTAGATTGCATATTTCTATGTAATATCCCAAATACTGATATTCTCTAATGTTATATTGTAGTGCTACCTCACACACTCAATCTTATACAAAAATACGAAATAATTGTGCATGCAAACTTGCCATGAAAAAATGCCCTAAAATGTAGTTGAGTTAGGGCTAGGGTTTGCAGAGAGAAGTTAACACTTACCATTGATATCTCGGCTGATAAGGAATGTAGAGATGGCTGCATGCATAAAGATCTGGACAAGCGGGCTAGTAGTGCTCCTTTCCTCTGGTGTTACCACCCCACTATACCATACGCACCCTCCAAAATGAAGGTGACATTTTTGTAGGAGGAGAGGTCAGATCAAGATGAAACTTTGTGGGATTGTTTGTCTGTTGATGTCGTAGAGATGGAATGTCACATGCAGAGGTTTTGCTGCCTCTAAGGTCTATAGCGAATTGATCTATGGTTCTACTGCTCATGCCCCCAAAGCTCTCTATTTGTTGATACCTGCTCCAGATAAGAAAAGTGACTGTAATATCCCAAATCCTGACATTTTCTATTTCTATGCAAATTTACTGAAACAACCGGGCATGCAAACTGCCATGCAAAATTTCCCTATTTTATAGCTGAAATTAGGGTTAGGGTTTGTAGGATAGAATGAACACTTACCACTGATAAGCCGGTGGAATATGCTCCAGAGAGAATAGCATGCAAGATGAGCTGAGTTGATGAAGAAATGACCATGTTTTTTGCTGTAATACCCCAGATGGATGAATCAAACAAGTGTGACATTTTTTTCTGAAGGGATGGTCAGTTTCAGCTAGAAATAAGTCAAAAGGAAGGTGGTCCCATGCCGGAGAGGATGGTTGAAGCATGCAAGAGTTTTTACCTCTCCAGAGGCCCTAGCAAATTAATCTCCCAGTATGTTGTTGACGCCCCCACAACCCTATAAACTACTGCTAGCTTCCCCGGATGGACAATTTGATACTTGATAATCACCCAATGCAATAGAGTGATCCTATCAGTGAGGATGCAGGCTACATGCAGAAGAAATATGGTGATCCAAAGTCCTGGTGAATGACTACGGTTTCCCAACTAAATGCCCCTAGCTGTACAGATGAATTTGCAATAACCTTCGCACTTATAATAGAATATTGAATAATGATGAATGAAATAAATATGGTGACAAACCTAGATGGTTTATCCTGAAGGAAACAAGGGCAGATGTCTCACTGCCGAAATTGCATTAGCTGAAGACGCCATCTCCAACCCCAACTGTTGTGGCCACACGTTGTGCTGCTTCTTAAGAGCTCCAAAATAATAATAATCCAAAACTAAAGTCTCCATTCACCATATCTTTCTTTTATAACTTTCAACTGTGAAAACCCTAACTTTTGACCTAATTAGGTCACTTTAACTTCTAATTGGCAGTTGACTTGAATACATACACATGGAGACTTAATTGGGTGCATGCATCATTAAATAATTCTTAGATGTCATGCATGTCACTTTTAGGGTTTGCATGTCACTTTTAGGGTTTGCATGCATGTCACTTTTAGGGTTTGCATGCATGTCATTTTTTAGGGTTTGCATGCATGTCACTTTTGGGAACATTACAGTCCTCCCTCGCCAAAGATTACTTGTCCTCAACCAATGCCAATGCAAATCCACAATCAATCAACTGAACCAACTAAATCCGGGGATGATCCTAGGGTCCCAAATTATCCTAGGAGATCTGTCGCACCCTCTGCTCAAAACACTGCACTGTACGATACCATCACCAAAGACCTCCTAAAATCACCCTCTAGCAATCACTAAACTGTTAGTCACTATAATCCCAGGGTCCCAAATCAATCTAAGAATTGCAAATGTCAAAATGCATCCACCGCTACCCTACGTAGTATCAACACAAGGAGCATCATGTAGACTCCTAAGTAACACCATTAGTAAACACTGTATTCATTCCTCATAAGGTCTTCCACCTGGATCCCAATGCAAACTTGTGCATATTTCATCCCAAATATCTAAAGGCTCTTGTGGGACTATACCCTTGGCTAGGAATGTCTTCCCAAGAATCACCCACTCAATCGGACACCAAATCTTAATCTCTCTCCAATCCAACCCCCGAAAAGTAACTTGTCCATAAGCACCCTCACAAGGAATAATCCTACCAAGATGACATTCTGCCCTTCTAATTTCAACTAGAATGCTCATATAATGTGGGTCAATTTCTCGATCCTGGCCAACCTATAAAAACCATCTGCCATTATGAAAATGTGGACTCAAGCTACTGCAAGCCTTGTCTATGTACTCCTGAAGAGGGATGCTTTGAAATGCAATAGTATGTTTCTCCTGCTGCCCCATCAAGAAATCTTACTGCTCTTCAATACTATAAATCCTAACCGCTGACTCGGTACATACAAATCAAAGAATAGTAAGCTCAACACCTTATTGTACTATGGTGTCTCAGAGTATCTTGGTCCTCTCTTTCATTACTAGAATGCTTTCCTAAACACGTTCAATATTCTTTCGATGACTATCATCTGGAAGCTCTATCTCATGCATGTATAAACTCTTCCTAACCTCCAAGTGTGGTTGCTCATTGTCTCAATTACTGTGCTCATTTCCTTGCACCTCATGTATTCCTCCTATCATAACTGTCTGGACTCTTGCTGTAGGTGATGAAGAGTGTACCAACTCCAACTCATCACACGGCTTGTCCACAATCTGACTAACGAATGTGCTTGTGTTGCTAGACTCACAGGATGGCTCTAATTCTATCTCCTCATGCACATCCTCATCATGTACTATTAACTCCAAATGAAGCTCACCAACAACCTCTACGTCATGCTCATCTTTCTTCCCTCCCTCGACTATGCCTTTAAGGAGATCCTCATCCAAATCCTTGGGCTGGCTCCTGAACTTGATGGTGTAATAATATTGAAAGGACAATGCTGCATATAACTCATCACCCAAGGTTAGATACTCCTTATATTGAGGCAAGTGTTGAAGTACTGCTAACCTCTACTAATTTCCAGTCAAGATCCTTCTTATTGTCTTCATGTTCTCACAAGCTGGCAAAGAAAAACCTTTGTTCTGGCATGCAATTCACCAGCATCATTGACATGCATTTGCAAGTACACTCATGCATAAACCTGCTCTTTTATTCAATTTCTATGTGCCCATAGCTGGCAAGGATCATGCTCTAATACCACTGTAATATTCCAAATCCTGATATTTTCTATTTCTATGCAAATTTACTGAAACAGACGGGCATGCAAACTGCCATGCAAAATTTCCCTATTTTATAGATAAAATTAGGGTTAGGGTTTGCAGGATAGAATGAACACTTCCACTGATAAGCCAAAGTAATATTCTCTAGATAGAATACACATGCAAGATGAGCTGAGATGATGAAGAAATGACCTTGTTTTCTGCTGCAATACCCCGGATGGCTAACTCAAACAAGTGTGACGTTTTTGCTGAAGGGATGGTCAGTTTCAGCTGGAAATAATTCGAAAGGAAGGTGTACTCATGCTGGAAAGGATGGCAGAAGCATGCAAGAGTTTTGACCTCTCCAGAGGCCTTGGTGAATTGATATCCCAGTCTGCTGGTCATGGCCCCACAAGCCTGTAAACTGCTGTTAGCTGCCCCGGATGGACAATATGATAGTTGATAATCACCCAATGCAGTAGAGTGATCCTATCAACGAGGATGCAGGTTGCATGCAGAAGAAATATGGTGATCCAGAGTTCTGGTGGATGACTAGGGTTTCCCAACTAAATTCCCCTAGCTGTATAGATGAATATGCAATAACCTTCGAACTTATACTGGAATACTGAATAATGATGAATGCAATAGATGCAGTGACAAACCCAGATATTTTATCCTGAAGCAGACTAGGGTAGATGTCTCAATACCAAAATCCTGTTAGCTGAAGACGTCGTCTCCAACCCCAAATGCTGTGGCCACATGCTGTGTTGCTTCTCAAGAGCTCTAAAATAATAATAATCCAAAAGTAAATTCTCCATTCACTTTATCTTTCTTTTAAAACTTTCAACTATGAAAACCCTAACTTTTGACCTAATTAAGTCACTTTAAATTATAATTTGTAGTTGACTTGCATGCATGCGCATGGAGACTTAATTGGGTGCATGCATCATTAAATAATGCTTAGATGTCTTGCATGTCACTTTTAGGGTTTGCATGCATATCACTTTTAGGGTTTGCATGCATGTCACTTTTAGGGTTTGCATGCATGTCATTTTTAGGGTTTGCATGCATCTCACTTTTAGGGTTTGCATGCATGTCACTTTTAGGGTTTGCGTGCATGTCATTCTTAGAGTTTGCATGCATGTCGCTTTTGGGAACATTACACTAATGTAGTGCTGCTTCACACACTCAATCTTATACAAAAATACAAAATAATTGTGCATGCAAACTTGCCATGCAAAAATGCCCTAAAATGTAGCTGAATTAGGGCTAGGGTTTGCAAAGAGAACTTAACACTTACCACTGATATCCCAGCTGATAATGAATCCAGAGATGGATGCATGCATAAACATCCAGATAGGTCGGCTAGTAGTGCTCCTTTCCTCCAGTGTTACCACCCCATTGTACCGTAAGCACCCTCCAAATTGAAGGTGACATTTTTGTAGGAGGAGAGGTCAGATCAGGCTGAAACTTTGTGGGATTGTTTTTCTATTGATGTCGTAGAGATGGAATGTCACATGCGGAGGTTTTGCTGCCTCTAAGATCTATAGCGAATTGATCTGTGGTTCTTCTGCTGACACCCCCAAAGCTCTATGTTTTTTGGTAGCTGCTCCAGATGAGAAAACTGATGGATGATAATCCTGATATGCTGTAAGATGGGCCTACTGAGAAAGAGGAAGATAGCATGCGGAGGAAATACTAGGCTTTGTGGCCCCAGCGAATCCTTTTGTGGTTTCCCCGCTACTTCCAATTGCAAAACATGGGTCTGTCAATAATCCTTCAGAGTGTGCTATATCTCTGGATACTGAAGTGTACAATGAATGTTGTGGATAAACATGGATGGTCTATCCCAAAGAGACTAGGGAAGATCTCTCACTTTCCTCGCTAGCTAAATACGTCATAATCAACCCCAACTAGCAAGGTTGCACATGATGATGTTGCTCAAAAGATCCAAATCAATTAAAATAATCATAGATATCTTCTTTGGTCCAATAACCCTTCTTAAATATATTAGCATGTATGTTTAAGGTTTGCATGTCACTTTTAGGGTTTGTGCTTTACTTTTGCATGCATGTAATTCTAATTTCTCATTGACTTTTAAGATTGAAGAAATAAGGCCTACATGCTCTGTATGCTTTATGATAATAATTTCGATGGCCCTCTTTTCTATACTGATGACTGAACAATTGTCCTAATATGCTCCTGGTATTAAAGGTCCTTGGCTAATTCCCTATTTATCAAAAATGAAACATTACAACCCTCCCTCGCCAAAGATTGCTTGTTCTCAAGCGATGCCAATGCAACTCCATAATCAATCAAACTGAATCTCAGGATGATCCCAGGGTCCCAAATTATCCTAGAAGATATGTAGCACCGTTTTCTCAAAGCACTACACTACACAATGCCATCACAAGAGACCTCCTGAAAGCATCCTCTAGCAATCACTAAACTGCCAATCACTGTAATCATAGGGTCCCAAATCAATCTTAGAATTGCAAAGGTCAAAATGCATCGACCTCTAACCTACATAGTATCGATACAAGGAGCATCCTATAGAATCCCAAGCAACCCCATCAGTAAACATTGTATCCATCCCTCATAAGGTCTCGCACCTGGATCCCAATGCAAACCTGTGCATCTTTCATCCCAAATATCTCAAGGCTCTTGTGGGACTATACCCCTGGCTAGGAATGTCTTCCCAAGAATATCCCACTCAATAGGACACCAGCTCTTAATCTCTATCTCATCCAACCCCCAAAATGGACCTTGTCCATAAGCACCATCGCAAGGAATAATCTTACCAACCTAACATTCTTCCCTTCTTATTTCAATTGGAATGCTCATATACTGCTGTCCAATTTCTCGATCCTGGCCAACTTGTAAAAACTATCCGCTTTTATGCAAATGTAGACTAAAAAAACTGCAAACCTTGTCTATGTACTCCTAAAGAGGACTTCTTTGAAATGCAATAGTTTGTTTCTTCTGCTTCTACATCAAGGAATCCAACTGCTCTTCAATACTAGAAAGCCTAACCATTGACTCAAGACATACAACTCAAACAATTGTAAGCTCAACATCTCGTTGTAATATGGTGTCTCGAAGTATCTTGGTCCTCTCTTTCATTACTAGAATGCTTTCTTTAACATGTTCAATCTTCTTTCGATGACTATCATATGGAAGCTCTATCTCATGCATGTATAAACTCTCCCTAACCTCCATGTGTGACTGCCCATTGTCTCAAATTTTGTGCCCATTTCCTTGCACCTCATGTATTTCACCTAGCATAAATGTCTGGACTCCTGTTGTAGGTGATGAAGAGTGTATCAATTCCAACTCATCACACGAATTGTCCTCAATCTGACTATTGAATGTGTTGGTGTCGCTAGACTCACATGATGGCTTTAATGCTATCTCCTCATGCACATCCTCATCATGCACTATTAGCTCCAAATCAAGCTCAACAACGTGTACTTCATGATCATCTTTCTTCACTCCCCTAACTATGCCTTTAAGGAGATCCTCATCCCAAACCTTGGGCTGGATTTCTAACTTGATGGTGTAATAATCTTGAAAGGACAATGATGCACATACCTCATCACCCAAGGCTAGATAATATTGATATCAAGGCAAGTGTTGAAGTGTTTCTAAACTCTGCAAATTTCCAGTCAAGATCCTTCTCATTGTCTTCATGTTCTCTCAAGCTGGAAAAACAAAACCTTTGTTCTGCCATACACTTTACCAACATCACTGACATGCATTTGCATGTACAAGCATGCATCAAGATGCACTTTTATTCAATTTATCTATGCCCATAGCTGGCAAGGATCATGCTCTTATACCACTGTAATATCCCAAATACCGATATTCTCTAATGTTCTATTGTAGTCCTGACTCACACACTCAATATTATACAAAAATATGAAATAACTGTGCATGCAAACTTGACATGCAAAAATTCCTTAAAATGTAGCTTAAATAGGGATAGGGTTTGGAGAGAGAAATTAACACTTACCAATGATATCTAGACTGATAATGACTCTAGACATGGCTGCATGCATAGAGATTTGGATAGGTGGGCTAGTAGTGCTCCTTTCCTCCGGTGTTACTTCCCAGTTGTACCGTAAGCACCCTCCATACTGAAGGTGACTTTTTTGTAGGAGGAGGTGTCAGATCAAGCTGAAACTTTGTGGGATTTTTTATCTGTTGATGCCAGAGAGATGGACTGTCACATGTGAGTTTTGGATTCCTTTAAGAGCCCTAGTGAATTGATCTATGGTTCTGCTGCTCATGCCCCCCAAGCTCTTTGTTTGTTGATAGCTGCTCCAGATGAGAAAACTGATGGTTGATAATCTCAATATTCTGTAGGATGGGCCTGTTGAGAAAGAGGAAGGTAACATGTGGAGGTAAGACTGGGTTTTGTGGTCCCAACAAATCCTTGTATGGTTTCCACGCTACTTCCAGCTGCAAAATGTGGGTCTATCAATAATCCTTCAGAGTGTGCGAGATCTCCGGATACTGAAGTGTACGATGAATGTTTTGGATAAGCCTAGATGTTCTATCCCAAAGAGACTAGGGCAGATATCTCACTGTCGAACCCTCGCTAGCTGAAGACGTTGTCTTCAACCCCAATAGCCACGGCTGCACATAGTGTTGCTGCTCAAAAGCTGCAAATCAATCAACAATAATCATAGATATCTTCTTTGGTCCAATAACCCTTCTTAAATATATTAGCCTGTACTTTTAGGGTTTTCGCTTTACTTTTGCATGCATGCAATTCTAATTTCTTGTTCACTTTTAAGACTGGAGAAATAAGGTCTGCATGCTCCGCATGCTTTATAATAATAACTATGATGGCCCTCTTTTATATACTGATGACTGAATAATTGTCCTAATATACTCCCGGTATTAAAGGTCCTCAATTAATTTCCTATTTATAAAAAATGGAACATTGCATTCTCGTAACACAATAAAGAACAATTTTCAATAAACTTTGTAGATGCTAAATCTACTTATAACAATTTACAGATAGAGATTTCAGTTCATAGATAATAACAACCATTTAAATTAAACTTTACAGATACTGAACATACTTCCTAATTAAAATACAGACATAGAATTAAATCACAGATAGATAACAACAGTTAGAATCTGGATAATTTGCAAAAGGGGGACAAACACCCGAAGGAGACTATTCCACCGGACCGTCTCCTGAAGCAGCCAAGATTACTTGCTTAATACCCCTGAGCTTATTCACTGAACCACTAGGACGAAGATCGCTGGATAATAACACACGCATAAACTTGTTGTAACTTAGCATTCAGTAGCAGACTTAACGCAACAATTCCACTTTAGTTATCCCCTCATAAAATTCCTTGTGTTCCTAAATTTTCAATTTGCAAGAGTCACAAGGTTCATTCACTTGGAAATAGAAAGTAGTAAGCCTCCTGCTCAATTTGATGGTATTTATAAGATTGCCAAGGTCTATGGGTCAGTTTTGGAATTAAATGAGACACCTGCTCAGTTCCCCCTCTTAGGGAACATGACCACAATTTTAGGGATTATGCTTCTTGTAAGAGATAAAAAGTGAAATGCTAGTGTTGCCACTTGTCAAGCAACTTTTTACAACTCTTCATTCCTCCTAGTAGGTTAGTGAACACTCATTCAAGAGTCTCCTTTAGATAGGTGTCACTTCTATTTAATTTATCAAAATAAATAATTATTCAATTACACTAATCCTTGACCAACTTGGTCATAAAAAATTTACAATAAATTTAACATAACGTTTTCTGAAATAATAAAAAATAACTATTTTTCAGTTCTAGGTGTGTTACAATGTTTTAAATAGTCAATCTTTTATTTAGACTCCATTAAAGTATAACAAACTTCAAAAGGATTGTGTAAAGAGAATTTCATTTCACCTTAAAGTGATAGTTTATAAAAATATTTTTAATTTTATTCATTTTAATATATAAACAAGTGGAATAAGCAACAAAGTTGCTTAGTACCTGCCTCCTAAGAAGAGATTGAAAATATATAGCAATAGGATAATTTTTCTATAAAAATATATGATAAAACAAAAATGAATTAAAAAAATGTCCATTTAAATACGATATAGGTTATTGCAATGTAGCATAAAACAAGCATATTCAAGCTTCCTTACATACTTCTAGTAATATTCTTGACTTATGTTAAAAAAATATCCAAGTTTCTTTATAGACTAGCATAAATAGGAAATGAGAAATAATAGTTTTTAAGACTAATATCATTGTTGTGAGAATAGTTTATTTATATTAAAGTCATGATAACTTTTTGATTTACAGAGATGCTTTGGACTTCATACGAATGCCAGGAGAAATGGCCTACAACCTGTGGATAGTCAATCAATGGGCCTTTGAAAAGGCAGAGAATCATATGAAGCAAGGAATTGCAAAGGGCAAGGATGATACTCAAGAATTGATCAATATACTTATAGACAAAACTTGCTCTGCCGATGGTGATGCTACAACATCGCTGCTGGTGGTGGTAAATGAAGATCTGACGGTCGATGAAGAAAAGTATCACGGGGACCTGGGCAAAATGTCTAGGAAGATGAGAGCAATGTCATTAATATATTGTATGATCGACTTCTATGAAGACGATATGAATTCTGATGTTATTAATGATTCTATCTGTGTTTATTGCCAAGCATGGGACTTCATGAACTTTGTTGACAGTTTAGATCCAGATGCCAATTTAGTGAGCCTAACAGCAGCTCAATATTATTGGATACAACTACTCAATTAATAGATACAACTATGAGCTTAATTCCATTGATGATATAACTATTAGCTTAACTTCAACTCAAATCATGACTTTCACTTGAATTGCAATTGATGATATATTAACTTTTAAATTAGCTATTAGATACACCTATTAACTTAGCTCCAATGATTCTACAACTATTAGCTTAACTTCAACTCTAATCACGGTTATATTAGATAGCTATTATCTTAACTATTAGATACAACGACTAGTTTAACTCGAGTGATTTTACAACTATTAGCTTAACTTCAACTCTAATTGCTTAAGGCTTCTAGTCGAAGTACATTTGGCATCTAGGAGTCTGAACTCCTAATGAAATCATTAGAACTCCTAAGTTATTGTCGAACTCCTAATAAAATCCTTAAAACTCCTAATAAACTCCTCCAAACTCCTAATAAACTCCTCCATCTGGAAGTTGGGCATTTAGCTAATTACACAGATAGGACTTTATATCTTTACGCACATAAAAATATATATCTTAGAATTTTGGGTGGACTACCATCAATGTTTTTTCATCTATGGACGAGAATGAGAAGTGTACTGCAACCATACTGTTATATTGATTTTATGAGGGTCTTTCAAAATTCTAAATTAACAATTTAATTCTTTATAGTTCCATTGATGATAAAACTATTATCTTAACTTCAACTCCAATCATGAATTTTACTTGAAGTGCAATTGTTGATATATTAACTTTTGAATTAATTCCAATGATTCTACAAATATTAACTTAACTTCAACTCTAATCATAGTTATATATTACATAATTATTAGATTAACTATGAGATAGTTATTGGTTATCTACAATAATGATACAACTATTAAATCAAATTTAAATGAACTTGGTAATAAAAAACTATTAGATAAATGTATAGTTGTATTCCAAAGACTCCATCGAGAAGTCCAACAGATTACATTCGGTCATGTTACTGAAGACCCTTTTGGGCAGTGGGCAGAAGAGGCTGCAACAGCTCGTTATGAATACGGACGAAGATTTGATTGGAGGACTCCTTCAACTTATGATAGAGGAAGTCTGCCCTCAATCAACTGTTTCTTCTCTGGAGGTTTTGATGGCCATCTGTTATCCCTCAAGAAAGAATAGAATCAAGGCGATAGAGACCGGATCTATTTATGTATTGATTGAATCACTTCCTGAATCGCAGGGAATAACTTGTGAAAAGATGTTGTGTCTTCTGGATTTTTTTTGTGAATGTGCAAAGGGAAGAGCTACAACAATTGATCACACCATGGGCATAGCTTCAATCTCCAAGAAGATATTGAGAGTCTCACAAGCTGCAACCGAGAAAGCAGTTCGAATACTCTGGTCGCTCTGCAAGTCCTCTCCGACCCCTGGCCTTCTTAAGGAAATGGTGCAGATTGGTGCCATCTGCAAATTGTGTATGCTCCTTCAACTTGAATGCACATCAAAGATGAAACACAAGGCAAGCAAAATTCTCAGATCACAGGGTAAGTATTGGAGGAGTTCGCCTTGTGTTCTGTGGCATTTGTTCACAATGTATGGCCAATATTGATCCATGTCAGATACAATGTATTGTTGGTTGTTTATGCCGCATCAATTTGAACTTGTTATATAAACCTCCTTAAAATTCTCTAGGAATAGTTGACGAGAAACATTCATCGTGTATGTATCCTGAGAGCACATGCATTTGAAGTGTTCCTGGTAGCCAATATGTCGGAACTTCTCAGAAGAAAATATATTGATGTATTAGTCTATGATGGCCAATAATGTGTATCAGTCTATGATGGCAGGTAATGTGTATCAGGTTTTATGTATTGCTTCAATAGGTCAACTTATGATGTTATTCATTACCAAATTCAAAAGCTTCCCCACAATTTTCTTAAAGTAGCCATGGTTCTTATTAGGTTTTATACAAAAACACACACCTAGGTATACATAAAAAAACACAGAGAATAATACCCATTGCAAGTATGAGGTTTGAAGGATGAGGGAATGGTAGTAATGGGAGATAGCAGACGGATAGAGAGAAAAGGAATATGGCAACAAGATAAAAATAGGATCTGACAAGAGAGAAATGAGCTAAGGAAGATCCCTTCTTTGTTACCACTATTGTGGAATAATTCCCAAGATAAATATTTCATTAAGAAATGTCTTATTTATACTTGATCATGGGTGACCTTTGGCCTTCTAGGTCCAAAGTTAAGTGGATATTTATATATGTAACTGAAAAGAATAATTTTAGAATATGTACATGAAACCTTTGAAATAGGTTTCTAACATTAAACATAGATAGAGTGAAAAAGAATGAGAAAGAGAGAGAATCACCTTTACTAAAATGATATTCCTTTGCAATTTATACGCAAGAAAAACAAACATTCACTACTTTATGACATGGATATGGAAGGAAAGGCTATAATAAATGTTGTTGTTGGTCATAATACACTAATAAATGATTTAACATAAGAAAAAGAGAAAGAGACTAAACATGAGTATTAATAGTTGCACTCATTAGATTTATAAGTTTAATAACCAAAGGAGAGATTTTTTTTTAAGAGAATGGAAAGGAATGCTCAAAAGTATATTTCTAGTAAAACACCATTTTCTAAAGGAGATTTTAATAACAACCCAATCCAAAATATGAAAAGGTAATTTGACAATTTTTTTTGTTTGTTTTGCACTAGGAAAATAAACATCTTTGTCTCATTTCAAAGCTTCATAATTAGGATAGAGCTTGTGATGTGGTGTAGGGGTTTGGTTTAGACATTGTGTCACTATGTTAATGATCTTAGTTTGCATTTTAATTTGGATATATTATTAGTGTAATGTAGTATATAAAAGAATAGATGTCCACTCTTGTCATATTTCTCTGGT
>LPNX011009516.1:2748-76203 GCA_001517045.1 Pseudotsuga menziesii
CATGACACATTATCATGCCATGTCATCATGCCATGTCATCATGCCACATCAGCATGCCATGTAGCATGCCATGTCATCATGCCACATGTCACCTTGTGATTGGTCCATACTGTATGGATACCATGTGTCATCCTCTGAGTGGTGCCACATCATCATGTTTGTACATTATGGATTCCACGTGTCACCTTGTCAGTGGTGCCACGTGGCACCTCTTTTTGCCAAATTTGCCTGTTGACCTTATAGAACAGAATGCGATAACTTTCTCATACGGAGTCCGTTTGAAGTGAAACGAACGCCGTTGGAATCGTCTCGACGAGCCCTTCTATCTAGTGCTATTTTTACTGATATTGGAGTACTTCAAAATTTTGCCTTCTTGGATCCTCCTGGATCATCCAGCCACCAAGTTTATCAAGCAAACCAAGCTCCCATCCCTACTCCCTACACAGTCTGAAGACCAACCATTGCACACAGGCAATTAATCAACAATTACAGCTTAATAGGGGAAAATGATTCTTGAGTCGTTCTTGGCCCTATCATGGCCAAAACGACTCCCAGGAGAATTACAAGAGTCCCCAAACGTAACAGCAACCACAATTACATCCTGGGGAAAGAAAACAGTCCATCCTGGACAACTAAGCAAGTGGAAAAGACTTACACAGGCCGCACTAGGGAAGAAAATACATACTCTCAGCCTGTGCGTGAAAATGAACAAGACTCCCATCCCAAAATGTAAAGAAGGCCCCAACGAAAGACATTATAGGGTAAGGGAGACCGCAACAACCCGAAATGAGCCTGTGAGGTAGGTATCTTCCCACACTGTCCACAAAATCCATAGAGGAGAACAGCGTGAGTAAAACCAGGTAAATCCTATGCATGGAGGTGAATAGACAATGGAGAGGATGCGTAGTGGAGTGAAATGCAATCGTGAGTCCCCTGGAGTGATGGAAATGGTTTCTTTTGCCATTGTGAAGTCAACCATGGGTGGAGTGTGCATGTAGGTAAGGACTGACAGTCCTGCCACACCCACTCCCAAATAATAACTGCCTCAACCACTTAGCTGATCATTTAAGGAGGGTGGTTGGGTAATACAAGGTGGTGACACATGGTTTTTTCCCTCATGGCTCAAGGTTTGACAATTTCTCCACCCTTATCCTTGTGAAAATCATGCCCCTTCTCAATTTAGTTTCTGTGATCGTAGCTGGTCGGGTTCATTTAATTAAATATGCATATTTACATGATGCTAAACTTAATATGTATGCCACATGCCCTGACATACCATCGGTGACATTTAAATCCGAAACATAGCATAGCCAATCAATGGTGGGGCCTTGGCCTTTAGCTCCACACCATGATCATTTACAATATATACATCATGTACATGTAATGCAACGGGATCAAAACTAGGGTGTTACATTCCCCTCCCCCTTCAATAGCACTTTCCTCAGTGCTTACAAAATTTGAACAAAATGCTACACTGGTATCACCTCAGTGTTCCACAAAATTGAATAAAAATGAATGTGCCAATCGCATGGCATCCTCCAGCTCCCATGTGGCCTCTTCAGGTCCGTAGTGCTCCCATTGTACCTTTACCTTCCCTATGGCTAGGTTCCAGAGCATTGTGACCTTCCTGTTGAGGATGCACATTGGCTCGATTTGGAACTCTCCCTCGGGTTCCACCTAAATCACATCCCAATTTATCACGTGGTTAGGATCATGTACATATCTTTTAAGCAAAGAAACATGAAAAACATTATGAGCCCTAGTGCTAGTAGGAAATGCAAGTCTATATGCAACTGCCCCTATTCTTTCAAGCACTTCAAACGGCCCACAATATCTTGGTGACAACTTGGCACAACTTCCAAGCTTCAAGGAACTCTTCCTTTCCCTCACTCTAAGGTAAACATGATCCCCAACACTGAACTCCCTGTTCACCCTATGCTTATCTGCATAGCTTTTCTGTCTGTCCTGTGCTACTTTTAGACTCTGCCTGATCTTTATAACCTCTTGCTCCATCTCCTTGAGCAATTCTGGTCCAAGCACAATCCTATTCACTGGATTATCCCAAGTCACTGGTGTCCTACACCTTCTTCCATACAAAGCTTCATACAAAGTCATCCCTAAGGATGCTTGCTGTCCATTGTTGTAAGCAAACTCTACCAAGTGCAAGTAATCTTCCCACTTGGTTGGTTTGTCCATTACGTACATGCAAAGCATATCTTCAAGCACTTGATTAACTCTTTCTATCTGACCATCTATCTGAGGATGGTATGTAGCGCTGAAGTTTAGCTTTGTACCCAAATCTACAAACAACCCCTTCCAAAAGTTGGAAGTTAACTTGAAATCTCTATCAGAGACTATTGCCTTCGGCAATCCATGTAATTTGAATATCTCCTTCATGAATATCTTTGCAATGTCATCAGTCTTATGTGTAGACTTAATCGGTATGAAATGTGCTTCCTTAGTCAACTTGTCTACCACAACCATGATGGAATCATGTTGTCTCCAAGTCATCGGCAACCTTGTAATAAAATCCATGGAAATAACTTCCCATTTCCATTCCGAAACTGGAAAAGGCTACAACAAGCCTGTTGGATGTTGATGCTCAACCTTTACCTATTGACATTTCATACACCTTGAAATGTATTCAGCCATGTCATTTTTCATTCCTGGCCAAAAGTACTGCTTTCTAGCTGTAGCAATTGTCTTATGATATCCTAGGTGACCAGAATACGGAGCTTGATGGATTTCATCCATAACAACTCTCCTCAAATATGCTACATTTGGAATATAAATTATACCTTTATAAGTAAGAAGTACATCTTCTTCCAATTTATATCCCTCATACCTCTTCTCAATACTTTGTTGTTGCAACATGACTAACAATCTGCTGCCTCAAATCCGATTGGCAAGTACTAAGAGAGGCCACATGCATTTATTGCATCTTCCTGCTGAGTGCATCATCTACCTTGTTCTCCTTTCCTTTTATGTGCTTGATTTCAAAATCAAACTCACATAGAAATTCCAGCCATCTTTCTTGCCTAGCATTTAGAGTAGGATGATCAAACAGATACTTCAAACCAGAATGGTCTGTTCTGAGCTCAAATATTCTACCCATCAAGTAATGTCTCCACATCTTGAGAGCATGTACTATGGCTACAAGCTCTAGGTCATGAGTGGCATAGTTCTTCTCATGCTCCTTCAACTTTCTTGACTCATAACATATCACATGGTTGTCCTGCATAAAGACTCCTCCAAGCCCTTGTCTGCATGCATCGGTACACACCACAAAATATTTCTTCGGATCTGCAACCTTCAATACTGGTGCACTGGTGAGAAGATTCTTCAACCTCTGGAAACTTTCTTCACACCTTGATGTCCATTCAAACTTCATCCCCTTCTTTTGCAAAGAAGTGATGGCATGTGGAACTATGGAGAATCCCTCAATGAATCTCCTATAATATCCTGCAAGTCCCATAAAAGACCTTACATCTGTCACATTTCTTGGAGTAGGCCAATTCATAATGGCTTTAATCTTCTCAGGGTTCACATATATACCCTCCTCGGAGATAATGTGATCCAAGTACTGAATTCTATCTCTATAGAAGTCACACTTGCTCAGCTTTGCATACAGCTGATGCTCCCTAAGCAATTTCAATGTCAATCTCAAATGATCTTCATGTTCTTCCTCATTCTTAGAGTAAACAAGAATGTCATCAAGGAAAACAAGAACAAACTTGTCCAAATACCTGTTGAAGACACTATTCATAAGGCACATAAATGTAGCTGGTGCATTTGTGAGACCAAATGGTACCACTAAAAACTCATAATGCCCATACCTTGTCCTGAAGGATGTCTTATGAATGTCTTCATCCTTGATCCTTACCTAATGGTAACCAGACCTCAAGTCAATCTCGGAAAATACCCTTGCTCCTCTCATTTGATCGAAGAGTTCATCAATCCTAGGCAAAGGATATTTATTCTTCACAGTAACCATGTTCAACTATCTGTAATCAATACATAACCTGAGTGTACCATCTTTCTTCTTTACAAATAGAACTGGTGCTCCCCAAGGGGACACACTCAGTCAGATATAATTCTTTTCCAACAACTCTTGCAGTTGCATCTTTAATTCTAGCATCTCCGGTGTACTCATTCTGTAGGGTGCCTTGGACACTGATGCGGCTCCTGGCACAAGTTCAATAGTGAAATCAATGTCCCTCTTTGGAGGAAGCTCTGGAATCTCATCAGGAAACACATCCCTGAATTCCTGTAACACCTGATAGTCCTCCAACCTTGAAGCTTCATCTCTTGATGTATCCAAAATATGAGCTACATACAACTGGAAACCCTTCCTACAGAACTTCTTTAACTGCATTGCTGAAACCTCCCTTACTGAAATCACCTTTGGAATACCTTTCACAACTACTAGGTTCCCTTGTTCATCCATGCATTCAAAAGTCTTATTGTAACAATCAAGATTCATCCTGTGAGCTTCTAACCAATCCATTCCAATGAGAACATCATAGGAACCAAGCGGTAGAACATTCATATCTACACACGTGACCAATCCATTCATGACCAATGGACATTTCTCTACCACTTCACTGACCTTTCTCTTAGTTCCAGTGGCTAGCTGAACTAACCAAGACTTCCTATGCTTTACCTTCTTAAAAGCACAAATCTGCACTACTCTAGGGGTAATGTAACTGTGAGTAGAACTAGGGTCAATCAAAATAGAAACAGATTTCTCAACAATATTACCTGCTACTTCAACCACATTTGACTGGTGATCTTCCTGGCGATCCTCCAGTGCTGCATAGATCCTAGGGATTGCCCTTGCTACTTGACCAACAGTTTTTGCTTCTTGAATGTTATAAGCTGTCCTTGCACTCTCATTCTTGAGTGGACAATTTTTGCGCATGTGGGGTCCTCCACATTTCAAACATTGGAGTGGCCCTCTATTCTGTTGTGGATCCTTAGGCTTTTCTCCTGTCATTCCGACTGGCTTACTTACAGCTTGAGATGGCTGCTTCTCCTAAATCCTGAAGTTAGAAGGTTTGAAACCTTTCTTTCTTTGGTCAAGCTTCTCATTCTTCTTTTCCTTCCATTCCTTATGGTAATCAAGTTTACCTTTCCTTTGCTCATAGCAATACTTAGCTTTTCTTATTGCTTCTTCAAGAGTTCTAGGTTCATAAAACTCAATTCTATCTTTGTAAGACTGAGTTAATCCACTCAGAAAATGCTGGACCTTCACCTTTTCATCTCTGATGTACCGGACATACCTTAACAGCTCCAAAAACTTGTTTGCATACTCTTCCATGGTCTGCTGTCCCAATCTTGGCTCATGGAACTCCTTAATCTTGTCATCGTAATACCTGTCAGAGAGGTATTTCTACTTGAAATACTTCTTGAACTGTTTCCACTTAAGTCTCCTTTCACTGATCCTTTTTACTTGCTTGAAGTGTTCCCACCAAATGGATGCTCTTCCATTCAGGTTGAATATGGCAACTCTTGCCTTCATGTTTCCTGAATAGCCACGCACTTGGAAGGACTTCTTTATCCAAAGAAGCCAAGCTTCAGCTTCTTGTCTAGTCTTTACCTCACCATCAAATGTAGGAGGTTTAGCTTTCTTAAATTCATCCTTAGAGCGATCCCTATGGTGTCTCTTTCTTTGTCTTCTATGAGAAGAAGAACTTGAATCCCTGCTGGATTCTTCGGAGTCAGATGATCCACTAGAAGTCCTTCTCCTTCTCCTAGTACTGCTCTTACTTCCTTCTGGTCTTGCTGTACCTCGTCCAGAGTCTATCTCTCTATGTAAGTCTGTCAAACTCTGCAACATTGTAGCATTCAACTGATGCTACTCTTCCTGGGCTTTGATCAAGCTCCTCATGGTGGCTAAAACATATGAAGGTGTCTCTTGGAATCTCCTTCCATTAGACTTAATGTCATCATTTCTATTACGAACATTTTCTCCCATGGCATCTTTTGCTCGCTCATAAGAATCCTGAGCATCATATCCGTCATGGGTTCTCATAACTGAACCACCACTTACTTGCCAAACTGCACTACCTAGAATACTTCCCTTGAAGGTGACTATGACTCTGCAAACGTGTTAGTAACACAAATATTAGATGCGTAACATTGATTTAAATCAGAATTACTTACCTTCTCTTGGAAAAATCATAATACAAATTTTTCCCGAAACATAGATTTTTTTGTTTTTTTAAATCTATGTTTTTTGCGCAATCTAGTGCATAAGATCGCTGCCAATTTCTCCTTTTTACCCCTGAAAATTCACTGAAAAACAACGAAAAATCCCAATGAATAACAGTCAAAATCTGCTGGAAAAATCCCACGAAAAACTCAAATTTTCCCTGTGAAGAATCGGGTCTCATTTCATCTATCAATCTGACGTTTCGGCAGTCAAAACAACTAACTTCTCCGCTGTTCATCAGCAGTCGGATCCACTAATCCTTTGGAAGGATAGTCCATTAGGAAGCCGCAACGGCGAACATTCAATCCACTAACTTCCTCCGCTGTTCATCGGCAGTCGGATCTTCATCTTTCATTCGACACTCATCGGCGGTCCAATCAACTAAATTTTTCTGATGTTTCGGGCCGATCCTCCTCTGGCTTTCGACGTATTGGTGGACCGATCCTCTAATTTTCTCCGACGTGTCGGTGGTCCAATCCTTTAACTTTCTCCATTGTTCATCGGCAGTCAGATCCACTAAGCACTATCGCATCAATGATCAAATCCTCTAACCTTTGGAAGGATAGTCCATTAGACAGCCGTAACGGTGGATAGTGATCCCACTGTGGGTTCCGTGGACCATAACTCATAGGCTGTTGGAATCTCTATCCACTAACCATCGTCGATGGCTGATGATTCCTAGACTTAGAAAAATTTTCGAATTTTTTGAAATTTTCCTTTTCGCCGCTTGATCGGCTCCATTCTCTTCTTTTCATCGGCGAATTAGTTCCATCAACAGCCGCAAAGGTGGAACATGATCTTTGATATTCTTCCGATCGGCGGCACAACCTGATCGGTATTGGAATTCTTTTCTCGTCGGCAGGCTAGTGCTCTAGACTTCCGCAACAGCGGGTGCACAAACCACTATCTTCTTCCGATGGCCAATGTTTTTGTTGCTTAGAAGAAATTTTAAAATTTTATTATGGCATCGGATGTCAGAAGCCTTATCCGTTAGATGCGTAGTTGTTTAGTCATCTGCAATGGTGTGCGCTCGATCAGCTATTTTTCGTTGACAGACATCAAATCACTTAGAATTTTTTTTGCAATTTTCTTTCCAACTGCTCTCCGTTAGGTATGCTTCCTCCTAGCTCTTCCGCTACATTGGAAGTCCATTCCACTAAGTGTTCCGATGAACCGATTGTTCAATAGTTAGACAATTTTTAATTTTCCAGTCATTCCCTGATTTCTGCTGGGCAGAAAGAAATACTGCATCTGTCCCTGTATATTCATGGTCCATTCAGGCCCATGTGGCAACATGAGATCTGATACCACGCTGTCACGTCCCCAACCCTCCGACCGACAAAGAAGAAGCGACCATGGCGTTAACCATCCGGGCTACCAGCTCCCATGAACATGTGAATTTATAAGAAAAACTCTGAAACATAATGCTGATAATGAGATGCATTGCAGTGGAACATACATAGATGCCATTATTCATCATACATAGCTAAAACAAAATGCGTTGAAGTATAACATGCACAGATGTAATTATTTATCATACACAACTACAATTATCTATCAGACACAGCGGGATCAACATACATTCATACAAGCATTCACTCATCATGTTCATCACATTCATTAACATAAAATATGGTTGCAGAAGTAAAAATGGACAAGATCACTTATTTGATGAAGAAGTCATTCCAAAACCAGCTACGTCGCTGCAACATTCCACCCAACCATAGGCCAGCATGCTCATTAATCTCTCAGCAACGCTGCCACCCACGAGCTAGGCATGATTCTCCAAGGAATAAGGGAACAAGCAGGCTTACACATAGCCAAGGATACACAAAACATAGCCAAGCCAACACAGTTGGGTTTATCAGGCCATAAAGGAGTTGGGAAAGGATAAATGCTAAGCTGGTGAGCTCATTACAGAGCTAGGAACACCTACACTAGAACTAGCTTGACTTCTAAGACACCCACACACACCAAACACAACGAATCAGTCCCTTCTCTGCTACACAGTCCCTCAGGCCTTGCATTCCCTTCCAGTGCTATTCAGGGGTTGTGGAGAAGAAAGCCAGCCCTCTAGCTCTGTCTGTGTGGTTGCCAACCACCAGGTTTTTCAAGCAAACCAAGTCCCCATCACTGCTCCCTACACAGTCTGAAGACCAACCATTGCACGCAGGCAATTAATCAACAATTACAGCTTAATAGGGGAAAACGATTCCTAAGTCGTTCTTGGCCCTATCATGGCCAAAACGACTCCCAGTCGAATTATAAGAGTCCCCAAACGTAACAGCAACCACAATTACAGCCTGAGGAAAGACAACAGTCTGTCCTGGACAACTAAGAAAGCGGAAAATACTTACACAGGCCGCACTGGGGAAGAAAATACATACTCCCAGCCTGTGCGTGAAAATGAACAAGACTCCCATCCCAAAATGCAAAGAAGGACCCAACGAAACACACTGTAGTGTAAGGGAGACCACAACAACCTGAAATCAGCCTGTGAGGTAGGTATCTTCCTACACTATCCACAAAATTCATAGAGGAGAACAGCGTGAGTAAAACCAGGGAAATCCTATGTGTGGAGGTGAACCTACAGTGAAGAGGATGCACAGTGGATTGAAATGCAATCATGATTCCCCTGGAGTGATGGCAGTGGTTTCTTTTTCCATTGTGAAGTCAACCGTGGGTGGAGTGTGCATGTAGGCAAGGACTGACAGTCTTGTCACACCCACTCCAAAACAATAACTACCTCAACCACTCAGCTGATCATTTAAGGAGGGTGGTTGGGTAATACAAGGTGGTGACACATGGGTTTTTCCCTCATGGCTCAAGGTTTGACAATTTCCCCACCCTTATTCTTGTGAAAATCATGCCCCTTCTCAATTTAGTTGCCATGATCGTAGCTGGTTGGGTTCATTTAATTAAATATGCATATTTAAATGATGATAAACTTAATATGTATGCTGCATGCCCTGACATGCAATCGGTGGCATTTAAATCTGAAACATAGCATAGCCAATCAATGGTGGGGCCTTGGCCTTTAGCTCCACACCATGATCATTTACAATATATACATCATGTACAGTTAATGCAACGGGGTCAAAACTAGGGTGTTACAGTATCAGAGCCTTTGTAGATTGATTTCTCTCCTTCCAAATTTTTATTACAGGTTTGACATCACTGATTGGGAGCACATTCTACTGACTGGAGGGAACAGTTGTTGAGATATGGACCAATTTTAAAGGATCATCTTGACTCCATTCAATTTCTTCGAATGGAAATCTAAGATGGAGATATTGTTGAGAAAGAAAAGTATCTATAGGGTTACCATGGACACTAAGGTAGATCCCAATGCAGCTGGAGAGAAAATTAAATGCCACAATAAGAGGGTTGAGGCCTATGGTCATTTTTGTTTGAGCATTTCGAGAGATCTCCTCTTTCATCTTGATGCATTGACATCACCTAATGAGGTTTTGGAGAAGCTTGAAGAGTGTCACATCCCCATCCCTCAGACTGACGAAGAGGATGCGACGAACCCCAAATACAGCCGAGCAAACCGCCCCATGAACATAATCAAAAGAAAACAATGCTGGAATTAAAACTTACAAGCATACATAGATGCAGAATGAATCGACATTCAACGGAAGAAACACACATACATTTCCAGCATCCACCTGTTCATCATGATTATTCAATTGACATCAAATATATAATTACAGAGATGAAATATAGACAGCAGACTTATCTTTTGGTGGAGAATCCCGCAACCAGCTACGTCGCTGCAGCGTTCCACCCAACCATAGGCCAGCGTGCTCATCAAACTCTCAGCAACGCTGCCACCCCCGAGCTGGGCATGATTCCTTCGGGATAAGGGTACAACATAGGCTTACACATAGCCAAAGGGGACACATTCAACAACCAAACACAGCTGGGTTTGACAGGCCCACAAAAAGCGGCGAAGCCAGCACAGTCCGAAGACTAACCACTACTAGCATGCAGCACAACCAACCTTTCACAGCTCTGTGATGAAGTCATAAACAACAGGGGGGGGACAACCCCAAACCAAAACGATGAGCAAGGATCAATCCCACAAGGCAAGACGGAGTTGTTCTTGGCCCTAACGTGGCCAAAACAACTCAGCAACAACACCCAAAACAGGGTATAACAGCAAACCAACTCCAAAAATAGAAATGGTGGCAACAATCCACAGCCCATAGTGGATAAGATACAGAGCCCCCAGCATAGCCGTGGAAGACTCAGCCAACATACATGGAACTAATAGCCAACAACAACACACACGATTCCTCCAGGTAACGGCTGGCAACTTACACAGTCCACATATAGAAGAGAAGCCAACTCCCATCGTGGACGAAGGGAAAATCAGCCACGAATTGGAAATCCACAGTGACCCAAAATGAAAATTGAACACCGCAGCCAACCAAACGCAGGGAAGACCATAGTCCCAAAATGAAAATCAGTGAGCTCGGCTCACAGCAGGGAAAATGACTCAGCAACATCCAACAGTAGTGGAGGAATGGAAGCAACCCAAATCATGGGTGAAAAACAACCCAGCAGACCCACGACTGGTGCGTGAGGAGGAATAGAAAGCCTCCCTACATGAGGATCCTAGCCTATGTGCGCGAATCGACAGGCCATCAAGAGGAAGAACAGACCTCTGCATGAGGAAGATGAACAGACCACCACTCTGTGTGAGGAGGACAAACAGGTAGGTGAGAATGGAGTCATGGGTGGAGTGGGGGTGTGGGTAAGGGACTGACCATCCTGCCACTCCAGTCCCAAAGGCAATAACTACCCTCAACCACTCAGCCATTACTCCTCAACCACCAGCTGAAGCATTAAATAGGTTGACAAGGTTGGATGAGACAAGGAAAGGTGGCAACAAAACAAAGGTGGCAAAACATGGGTTTTTTCCCCATAGACTAAGGTTTGACAATCCCCCACCCCTTGTTTTTTGGAACCATGCCCTTTTCATTCAACGTTGCACTGCTGTAGCTGGTTGTGGTTTTAGTTTTAATTTATGTGAATATTTACATGATGCTGAATTATAATGTGCCTTATAGCATGGCATACCGTCGGCAACTATCCCTATTGCCGAAACATACAAAACCAAATTGATGGTGGGGATTTTGCCTTTAGCTCCTCACCATGATTAATTACATTATATACATCATGCAAACGGGGTCAAAACTGGGGATGTGACAAAGAGATTTTTGGAAATACAAATGAGATGAGAGGACATCAAATCGAGAATGAATTGATCTCTTGAGTCCCAGTAGCTTCAAATCATTGCAACTCTACTTTTCCAAGTTTTAGGCCGTCGTTTTGTAGCTCAAACAACATGGGATCGAAAAGAAGGAAGATCAACTAGTATTGACCATACTCTTGAAGCTTGGTTCTGATTATTCAATGTTTTCTTCGACCTTCCATGCCACCAAATTGACAGCTCAAACCTGGAAGATGCCTAAGCTTGTTGAGTTAATAGAATCCCTCACCCAAGAGAAAGATAAATTGGTAATGATGGGCACCATCAAACCTTCCAAAGACCAAGATTTGGTTTCTAGAGACTTGAACATGGATTCAAAAAGCAAGAAAAAAGATAAAAATACACCCAAGAAAAAAAGAGACAAATCAAAGTCTTAAGAGGAGCCCTCAGGCTCTAAGAAGAACTTCCAGAAGAAGAATAACACAGGAGAAATGAGCAAGTACGCATACTGTAGTAAGAAATATCATCCCAAGAGCTCTTGTATGAAAAATTGAATTGACATGTTGACCCAACTCCTGGAGAAGAAAAACATATCCCTTCTTGATTGCTCAAAGAAGAGGGAAGGAGGATCAGATTCAGAAGACAAGGAGAGAGTACATGCCTTGGTTTCTGTCACCTCAAGCTCACCTAGCTTCATAATTGATTTTGGAGATTCCATACATATGGTTTCAACAAGGGAGGCTTTCTCCTTTCTTGAAATTTTGAAAGGTCCAAAAATTGTGTTAGGAGATGACTCTCTCACTGACAGTATGGAGAAGGGTAGGATTGATCTTGACCATGGTTCTTTCAAAGATGTGTTGCAAGTTCCAGGTCTTTCCTCTAATATCTTGTCAGTGAATCATATGAATCACACTGGGTCTCCCAAGAAAGTAACCTTCTCCCCTAATGAAGTTGAAATCTCATATATTTTGAATGGTAAAGTCATAGCGAAAGGTGTTGCGGATCGCACTTCGAAGGTATACGACTTTTCCCATTTTCTACCATACTCAAACCCCTCTTCTCTTCTCACCCATGCTAATGAGGAAATCAAGCTTTAGCATGAAATATTTGTCCATATTAAATATAGGTATATTTCTGATTTGAGTGACAAAGATATGGTCATAGGGTTACCAAAGATTAAGTTTTCTAAGGGATTCTGCCAAGGTTGCATCCTAGGAAAACACCGAGAACACAAATATGAGAGAGCTAGTCATGAGAGAACCTCTAGACCCCTTGAGTTAATCCATAGTGACATTTCTGGTACATTCCATTATATGTCCATGAGTCAAGCAAAATATGCACTCACCTTCATATATGACTTTTCCAGGTATTGTTGGGTCTACTTCCTAAGGAATAGTCTAAAGTTTTTGATCTCTTCAAGGTCTTTCAAGCCTTGGTTGAGAACCAGTCTGGGACAAAAATCAAGATCCTCAGACATGAAAATGGTGGAGAGTATGTTAAGTTTGATTTCACCTATTATTGTAAATATGAAGGTATCCAGATGCAACATTCTATTCCCTACACACCACAACAAAATTATGTTGCTGAGAGAAAGAACATATCACTCAGGGAGATGGAAACTTGCATGATGGAGGGTAAATATTTGCCACCAAAGTTTTGGGCCAAGGCTATAAAATGTGCATCCCATATCCAGAACAGGGTGCCACATAATAAACTTGATGGTATTACTCCTTTCTAATCTTGGAGTGGGCACAAGCTAGATGTGACCCCATTTCAGGATTTTTGGCTCAAAGGATTGGGCTAGAATTCCAACTAAAAAGAGTAAGGCTTTGCAACCCCAAATCCAATATTGCCTATTTTTTGGAAATTCTGAATATTCAAAAGGGTACAAGCTTATCAACTTGAGCAATAACAAATATTTCATTGAAATAATTGTTCAGTTTGAAGAAGAGCCTTTAGCAACAGTTGAAGTTGGATGCTCCTCTTCATCACCACAACCACTGATTGTAAGTGAAGAGAGTAACGAGTTTTCTGATTCTGATATGTCTGATAATGATGATTTAATTGCAGATCCTAACATTCCTACAAGACCAAAATGGGTAGCAAGGACTATTCATGCACCTGGGGAACTAGTTAGGAATCCTAGTGACATTAGGAGGACTAGATCTCAATTTGAGAGTGCCCTTTGTGTGAAAGATCAATTATTTGCTAAGAAATGTTATTTCATGGTTGATTTTGATCCTCACAAATATGAAGATGCATCACATGATCCAATATGGAAAACAACCATGAAATAAGAATTCATCTCACTCCAAAAGAACGATGCATGGGAACTAGTTGATCTCCACCTAGGGAGAAAGCTAGTAAAGTGTAAGTGGGTCTTTAAAAATAAGTTTGCTTCTGATGGTTAAAATTTGAAATACAAGGCAATATTGGTAGCCAAGGGATACTCTCAAGTACATGGTATTGATTGCACCAGTGGCAAAGATGGACTCCATAAGGATACCTCTACCCATTATAGCTTCAAGGAAATAGGAGGTACATCACATGGATGTGAATATGCATTTCTAAATGGAGATATGAATGAAGAGATTTATATGCAGCAAACGGAAATTTTTGTTTCTAATCCATATTTAGTGTGCATGTTAAAGAAATCATTGTATGGGCTCAAGCAAGCCCCCAGGGCTTGGTATGCCAAAATTGATGACTTTCTACTGTCACTAAGTTTTGTTTGATGCAAGTATGATACACATGTATATTTGAAGCTGATTCATGGTTCTCTAATGATTATTGTTTTATATGTGTATGACCTACTGATTACAGGAATTTCAAAGAAAGAGATTGCCTCCTCGAAGGATGCAATGAACCATGCATTTTCCATGACAAATATGGGATTGTTGAGCCAATTCTTGGGTCTCGAAATTTATCAATCCCAACATGGAATTAAAGTTCATCATTCCAAGTATGTTTCATATTTTCTCAACAAGTTTATCATGAAATATTGCAATCCAAGCAAGACTCCATTCCTCTTAGTAGTTAAGCTTGAGGAAGCAAGTTCTTCTCCTTTCATAAATAACACAATGTATAGGCAGTTGATTGGGCGTTTGATTTATCTTACACATACTTGACATGAATTATCTTATGCATTTAGTGTGAATTCAAGATACATGGATCAGCCTCATGAGATCCATTGGAGAGCATACAAGAGGATCCTTAACTTTGTTCAGGGAACAAGAACTCATGGGATTTTCTATAAAGAAAAATATGACTTAGAGCTAGTTGGATTTACTGACAGTGATTGGGAAGTTGAAAACACAGATTGAAAGTCTACTTCAGGATATGTGTTCATGATTTTAGATGGACCAATCAGTTGTTCAAGTAAGAATTAGAGTGCTATAACACTCTCATCTACAGAGGCAGAGTATAGAGGAGTTGTGAATGCAACTACTCAATGTTTGTGGTTGCAGGGGATACTTGGAGAATGTGGGTTTGAATAAGAGTTTTCCATTTCCATCTATTGTGACAATCAAAGAGCCATTGAAATCTCCACTGATCCAATTCAAAGATGCTAAACCAAGCACATTGAGATCCATATGCACTATATCAGGGAGCTTGTGCATGATGGTACCATTGCTCTACTCTACTACGCATCTTTAGAGCAAGTAGCAAATATCTTCACCAAAGTATTCTATGAGAAGACCTTCAGTAATCTCAAATCACTGTTGGGAATTTTTGATCATGTGGTTAGGTATGATTGATAACAAGATTTCCAAAATTTTGTTTCCTATCCATGTTTAAGGGAAGATTTCCCCTCTAGGTTTTTGCCTCTTTCCTTGGTTGTATGGACATGCGGTATGTAAAGGGTGACTAAGCCTTGTTGCTAGGCCATATAATTTTCTAATATGTACTAATAAATTCAATATTAAGGGGGTGGGGGGGTTAGAATAATCAACCCATAGTTACCCAGATTAGAATAATCAACCCATACTTAATCATTTTTTTCTTATTCCTAGATTCCTAGATTCCTCACTATGCTAGTTGGCTTCCACTTGCACCTAGAAGTCACGCCATGCTAAGATTGGGGAATGGAGTGCTTTGGAATCATCTTGGAAATTTTTTTAGCAACTCTGCTTTTATTCTTGGTTTGTAAAAGCGCAGTTCTGCTTTTTCTAAAAGCTTCCTTCCTTTACAACAGTTTTAAGGAAAAAGGGAAAAGCTAGTCTACGAGTAAATGCCTTGTTTCTTTTCCACATCATCCTCCTTCCTTTTATCCAAAAAATAGAATTTATATGATATTTTTTCATCATTTATTAGCTGGCCTATCTGATTTATCTAATTCATGAGCATCTTCATAGATTTGGAAAGTGTTTTATGAACCTATGGGGGATTTGACTAGTTTTAGTAACCCTACTTTTTGACCAATTCGAATAGCATCCTTATGCTTTCAAATATCTCATGCAATTATATATTTGGACATCCTATTACTTGATTATGTTGGATGATGTACACTTCTTCAATATAAGATTGTGTTATGCTCCAATTTCAGTCTCCTTTGGTGTGAATTTTGCATGTTTGATTAACAATTTTGTGAGTGTAATTGTTCTATCACTTGGATTCAATTTTCACAAGGGGATCACCAAGATTCCCAGGCACACATTTTTTGTTCCTTAGAGGATATTTCACCTAATGTTTTCAACTGGGCCAAAGCATTTCTTACCATGTTCAAGGATCAACTGACGAAGTGTTGGTAGAGGGAACTCAAACAATTTGGTTATGGGACTATCCTAGCATGCTTATTTTTTGAGTCAGTACCTCTCCTAAGGCCACAGGATTTTTTCAATAATTTAAGGGATTGAGACCCCCGCATGCTGTGGTGGGTGGAGATCATCGCTCGATTTGGAGGTGGAGGAGCAAAGGTCAAGTACGGGAATCCCTTCTTCCGCTGATTGGATGACTAGATCCTCATGATCGAGGATTATGCTTATGTTGGGAGAAAATTTTGAGGAGATACAGAACTACCTTTACCAGCCGATTCTTAGTGGGGTGACATTGGTAAGAAACAAGCTCAAGATGTTGATTATTTTTATATTTTCATCTTTTATGATTTTTATGAATGATGACAAGACCTAATGTTTTCTTGCAAATGTTGGAGATCCATAGCTCAGGGGTTCATCCCTAATGGATAGGAAAGTGGGGGCTCGTTTTGTACACATAGGTGTCGACAAGCTAACTGAGATGGAGGAGACCCTCAGTCAATTTACTCTAGACATTCTAGATGCTGCTATAGATGAACTCCTTAGGAGGTACCATAGAAACACAACTGGAGTGTTAGGTCATTTTAGTTGCTTTCTCTGGAGAGTAGCTAGGGATATTATGTGTTACCATGAGCACCACTAGGAATTCTGCATGATGTATACACTAACATCTAGCTAGCTTCAGGATTTTTGACATTTTGTATCTGAAATCCAGAGTGCTTCAATCGGGGTCTCGTGACCATTATTTTTGTAAAACACTTATATATATATATATATATATATGTATGTATGTATGTATGTATGTATGTATGTATGTATGTATGTATGTATGTATAGACAGACTTATTTACAGTGTTTATGTGTTTCAAATGGGAAATGATATTTACATGAGTTTTTTACATGTCTTTTACTATTTATATTACAATGTACCATGTTTATTTATAACAGTTATGTATGGGCAATATACCGGTCTAGAATGTAGTTTTCCAATGAGTTGGCAACCATGTTGTAATACCTAGTAATGTGCCTATAATTGATTGAATCAAATGCCATTTAAAACAAATGCACTCTTCGAAAGAGATGAAAAAGAGAAAGGTTCCTAATGGTATAAACATGGTTTAAATGACAAACCACTATCTATGAGTCCATGAATACTACCAAATCTTGAATGTCCCAAGATGCAACCTCGGTTAACAAACCTATCACTACCTGATACTCGACAATGTTGTTGGTAGATGGACCAATACAAACTACCCCTAAATAACTAAATCATGTGTTGGGGAATACAAAACCCAAGCAACTGAAGCGAGGTTCAAGGTATGATGGAAAGCACCATCACCGAAACCATAAAAAACCATCGGATATGCATAACCAAAACGTGGTATAAATAGTATTGATAAGAAACTGAAAACCATATTGAAAACAAAAAATATGTTTGGGTACACAGGGTACTCCCAAAATACTGAACACCTTGAGAAACCACTTCACACAAATAGATCACAGATCAACACACTGATGTTTGTAACGTGGTTAAAACCCTCGAGAGTGAAACAGTCCATGGCCCCATCCAAATAGCTACTTGGAGCAATTTATTATGAAAAATAAAGAAAGTTACATATGAGCTTCTCATAATCGATCAACTAGCCAAGGACCCTCCATGCTCTTTAAATAGTGATCATGGACCAATCGGGTGTTAATCCATGGATCAATGGTAGGTATGATCTAAGAGAAGTTGAACCGTCGGATCAGTCTATGTCTAGAACATATCATGACCACCGGATTAGAATATTTACAAATGCATACTAATGCATACTAAATAAACACACTTTTACCTAATGGATATATTACACAAGTTGATCTTAACTGACTCCTAAGTTTCTAAATATCCTAACATCCCCCCTTAAGAACAATTTGGGATAGGATTGAAGGATTTACAAAAGTGACACTATTAGGAGAATGAAGGAGGAATTAGAGCCTATCCTCCCTTAAGGGGACATTCCTAAACTCCTAACATAGACCGAAGTTTAGAAAACTTTGCTTCTGTAAGAGACTTGGTGAAGATGTCTGCACCTTAATCATCTGTAAGGAAATAGAGCACTTCAATAACACGATCATGAATAAGATTTCTGATGAAGTGCATGTGTAGCTCAATGTGTTTGTTGCGCTGATGTAGAACTAGATCTTTGGAAAGCTTGACTGCATTAACTGCAGCTCGATATTTTGCATCTGCTAAAGAAAGCACAAGAGCTTGTTGTTTCTTACAAGCCCAAGTGATAGTCCAGATCCTAGACTGAAAACATAACCTGTAGTAGACTTTCAATCATCAGGATCGATGGCCCAATCTGAATCAGTGAGACCAACCAACAAAAGTTTCCCCCATGTACTATAATCTATCCCAAACTGAATTGTACCTCAAATATATCAAAGTATTCTTTTTGCTACTTTCCAGTGACTTTCATGAGGTGTTTGCATATAATGGGAAACACGACCAATGACAAAGGAAAGGTCAGGACAGCAATGTGTCAAGTATAAGAGACTACCAACAAGTTGACGATACAAGGTGGCATCTACTTCAGGGGAAGTACAAGTGGCAGAAAGTTTGACTCAAGACTAGAAGGGAGAAGGGGCTGGTTTACAATCTTCCATGTGAAAGCGTCGAAGAAGGTCACAAGCATAATTAGACTGGAAAAGAAAGATTCCTTCTTTGGTTTTCAAGACTTGGAGACCAAGAAAATAATGCAAATGTCCTAAGTCTAACATTTTAAAATTTTGCTTAAGACTGGATTTCACATGGGTTATAAGTTTAGGGTCACTACCAGTAAGGATAAGATCATCAACATAAAGAACAAGTATGATGAGATGGTTTCCTACTTTCTTGGTATAGAAATTGGGGTTAGAATGACATCTTGAAAAAAGCTATCCATTTTGGCATACCAAGCTCTAGGAGCTTGCTTAAGGCCATATAAGGATTTCTTAAGGAGACAGACAAGGCTAGAGTTATCCTTAACATATCCAGGAGGTTGTTCCATGTAAATTTACTCCTGTAAATCACCATGTAAAAAGGTATACTTGACATACGTTTGATGTACTTCCTAGTTATGTAAGGCTGGAAGAGAAAGAACAAGGGAGATGGAATTCATTTTTTCCACAAAAGAAAATGTTTCATTATAGTCAATCCCTTCAACTTGGGAAAAACCTTTGGCAACTAACCTTTCCTTAAGTCTTTCAACACTTAAATATGATGCATACTTAGTTCTGTAGACCCATTTACATCTGACAAGTTTTCTTCCTTTTGGAATAGGAACAAGATCCCAAGTATTGTTCACCATTAAGGAATGATATTCTTAATCCAAAGATGCATCCCAATCTGGATTTCCTGAAGCTTCTGCAAAAGTTTCTAGATCATGATTCTTGAAAACTTGATCCAAAAGAGAAGAGGCTCATTGAAACTGAGAACGTATTTGACGTTCATCTTTAGGATCACCGATAAGATCACCAGCTGCTTCACATGTTGAAGGGATCCATCGAGGAAGCATTAGTACTGGTGCAATTGGAGGAACATGAGCAGGCAAAGGTGGATTTTCATCCACACTGTCATCATCAAAAACTAGAGTTGGAAACCTGTCAAGAATGTTGGAAGAAGAAGAAGAACAAGAAGAAGGCACAATCACTGAATTAGGCTCGCAGGCCAAAGATGGCACACCCACCAAGTTAGGCTCATAGGCCAAGAGTTTTTCATCAAATTTAACATCTCTTCTAATGATTATATCATGTGAATGGGGATGAAGAATCCTATAACCTTTTACATCTTTAGAATATCCAAAAAATATGCACTTTTCACTTTTATGCTACAATGCTTTCCGATTTTCATCCGAAATGTGAGCCCATGCTTCACAACCAAACACACCAAAGTGAATTACATCTGGTTTAATTTTACTCCATGCTTCTTCCGGTGTTATACCTTGTAAAAATTTAGTGGGTGTGTGGTTAACTATGTAATTTGCACAATTTATGGCCTCATCCCAATATTGAAGACTTGGTCCCTTAGATTGGATCACACAATTAGCCATTTCTTTTAAAGTGCGGTTCTTTTGTTTAGCTACACCATTTTGTTGTGGTGTATATGGAATAGTGTGTTGTTGTTGGATTCCTTGTTCAATGCGGAAAGTAGTGAACTTGTTGTTAACATATTCTCCTCCATTATCATATCTGAACTTAATAATTTGATGACCAGATTGCTTTTCAACAAGGGCCTTGTAGGCCAAGAACATGTTAAATACTTCGCTCTTAAGTTTTAGGAAGTACACCCAAGTGCATCTGGAACAAACACCATCCTTGCAAGATACCATCGGAAGACCAGTCACCGTATTGTATTTACATATTTGTTGCAATGGGCAATAATTTAAGTGACCAAATCACTCATGCCAAAGTTTTCTCAAGTTATCACTATGAGCAACAAAAACTGAAGGAAAAGGTGATGACCCAAAGTTGTTAAATTTGTACAACCTGGTAATACCATCAACAGTTCTAGTAGCAAGGATATTTTGAGGATTTTTAAAATCCTTGATTACAACTTGGTGAAGTGTAAACGTCACGGTTTTACCTTCACCTGAATGAGTAATTTGATAGAATGATAACAAATTGCAGGAAATTTTTGGAACACATAGTACATCATTGAAATGACCATTTTCCACTAGAACTGTTCCAGATCCTACAATACTTAGAGATCTATCATCACCAACAAATATTTGTCTGGTGTTACATTGATGCATAGTAGAAAAGATGGCTTGATCCTTAGCCATATGATAAGATGCGCTAGAATCAATGAGCCATTCATTTGAAGTAGAAGAAGAAGATGCAGTATAAGAGTAACCGGAAGCACAAAGTGCATGTCCATGAGAGGTAGATTCTAAAGACGAATCTAGGTTGATGTGGTGCTTCTTCATTGCTGCTTCCAAGGCTACCATCTTCTTGAAACACTTAGATTCATCATGATTATCTTTCCCACAAAAATTGCAATGATGCTTAGTCTTCTTTCCTTTTGGCTTGGATTCTTTGTCATTTTTTAAAGAAGGAGCTGACTAAGAGGGTTTGAGATCCTTTTTGTTTGGCTTATTATTGCAAAAATTATGTTTCTTGGGAGGCTTAGACTTTTCTTTCTGTTGAGACAATAAGGCTTTCCCATATGTATCTACATTGTTAATTATTCCAAGATGAATAAACTTATATTTCTCTCTAATTAAGGAATCAAAAAAAGATTCAAGACTAGGCTCTTGATAGCTAGCTGCAGTCAAGGATTCTTTCATGTTGTAGAATGTAGATACAAAAATAGAATATGTAGGTCCAAATTTGGAAAGAATATGATAAATACATTGTTTGTCTTCTTTCTTAATCTTGCATTCTTCACATAAGATTCTAAGAGTTTTATACTTAGATAAATATTCTTGAATGCATGAAAAACCATTTGGATTCAAGGAGATCAACTCATTCTCAAGTTAATGACCCCAAATTTCATTGTGTTTACCAAACACATATTTCAACTTTTCCCAAGCTTTATTAGGTTCATAAATTCCAGATATGTGGAAATGCAAATCAGTAGAGATTGACATCCCAATCAATCCACGAGCTTCATCACATCTATTTTCCCATTTAATTTTATTATCATCATCAGTGGGTTCTGTTTATTTCCCTAAGGTTATCTTGAAAACCCCCCTACTTCGCAGAATATCCTCCATATGAGATTTCCATGAGAAATAGTTAGAACTTGTAAGTATAATATCACAAGGGGCGGCCATACTATAAAATAATGACTCAAATAATAGAAACTAACTATTTGGATGCAAAGAGATCAAAAAAATACGTGGTTTAAAAAAAAACGGATTCTGGATGATGAAGTTATTCTTGATCAAAAAAATGTTGAAGATGTCCCCAATAGTGACGTGGTAGATATTGAATTGACCAACTAAAAAAAAGAACCCCCCTCTTCCTAAGATCAACCTTTGACAATCACTTTACAATAAAGTTGCTTTTAAGTGAATCACTTTTGTAGAATAAGTGATGTTCACTTTTACAATAATGTTACTTTAAATAATGTGACAATAAATTAAAAGACTTAAGTGACTCACTTTTTAGTTTATTTTATTTAAGTGAGATGCACTTTTACAATAAAGTAACTTGAAAATAGAAATTGCATGCACTAAAAAGTAGCTTAATAAGACTTGAACTCAAGACCTATTAAGAAATAAAGCAACTTTGGACCAAGTGAGCTTAGTTTAAAAGGTACGTAAAAGAATGCAAAGAGGAAGGTTTTTTTTTTTTTTTTACTCTTCTCTCTCGTTCTCCGTGCTTGCCTTTTTTTTTGCAAATCACAAAAAAAAAATGAAAAACAAAAACAATTTTTTTTTCCACACAATGGGGTTAGATCTTGGTTAGCTTACCTGAAAAGTCTATGCTTTCAAGTGTTCTTGTTGTTTCTGATTTTTTGTGATCGAACAAGGTGCACAACAAGGAGCATACGTAGTCGGGAAGACAAGAAAAAAAACTTTCCCTTTCTGTTTTTTATTCGCCACAATCGCACAAGGTGCACGGCAAAGAGCATATGTAGCCCAGGAAGGCAACAGTCCGAGACTAAAACAATAAAGATCTAATAATAAAACTGATAAAATATGAGAGATTTAAAAAAAATTAAACAAATCCGTCATTGTAACATTATACCTTCAGATTTGTCGAAATGGGTGTTTTTGGATCAAACGAAAATGGTTTTCGGTGAAACAAAAACTTCTTCCCAATGGAAATGGCCCTCCAGACATAATGGAACAGCTCCCATAGGCCACAAATGCACAAAAACTCTAGAACCAGAAACCTTTTCAAAGTTTCGGTAACACCGTTTCCAAATCTTGATCAAAACCAAAAGCGGCTCTTCATAAACACTTTGATACCATGTTTGGGTACATAGGGTACTCCCAAAAGATCAAACACCTCGAGAAAATGCTTCACACAAATATATCATAGATCAACACACCGATGTTTTTCATGTGGTTAAAACCCTCCAGAGGGAAACAATTCACTTCCCCAGCCAAATAGCTACCTGGAGCAATTTATTATGCAAAAGAAATAAAGTTACATATGAGCTTCTCATAATCGATCAACTAGCCAAGGACCCTCCATGCTCTTTAAATAGATATCATGGACCAATCAAGTGTTAAGCCACATATAAATGGTAGGTATGATATAAGAGAAGTTGAACCATCGAATCACTCTATGTCTAGAACATATCGTTACCGTCGGATTAGAATATTTACATATGCATACTAATGCATACTAAAGAAACACACTTTTACCTAACGGATATATTACACAAATTGATCTTAACTAACTCCTAAGTCTCTAAATATCCTAACAAAGCATGCCAAAAATTCAAACAATATACATATACACAAGGTGCCATACAGAAATGACTTCAAGGATAGTACCTCTTTAGGTGCAACCCGTTGCGAGGTTTCCCGAAGGGTATCCCATCATAGTCTAAAAGATTGTAGGCCCCTTTCTATAACACTTTACTGATGATAAATGGACCGTACCACATAGATTCAAACTTCCCCTTCCCTAACTTGTCATGTCTCTAATCGTAAGTCAGAACAATCTCACCTTCATTAAAGACTCGAGGTTGAACAGACTTATCGTACTCGGCCTTAACACATTTTTGTGTGCCTCGTTAGCCAAGGAAACATCTCTTATACTTTCATCGAGGTTTTTTAAGTACAAAAACCATTCTTCTTTAGCAGAAGTGTTTGAAAGAAGTTCTACTGCAATTTTAAGTGATGGGATTTGACACTCAATATGAAGGACAACTCCTAGTCTGTAAACCAATTGTTGCTTTAACTAAAGTCCTATAAGCCCACAATGCAGAAAAGAGAGTCAAGTGCCAGTTGGATTTGTGATCTCCAACCATCGTACGCAGCATAGTTTTCAAAATTTGTTAATGGACTCGACTTGACCATTAGCCTGCGGGTAATACGGAGTTGAGTTTTCATGGAGAAAACCCAACTTAGCACTCATCTTAGCCATCATCTCATTGCGGAAATGAGATATGTGGTCAGTGAATATGTCTTGAGGGACTCCAAACCTAGCTATCAAACGGTTAAATAAAACTAGGGTGACAATCTTTCCATCCTCTACATATGTAGGCATTTCCTTAGCCCATTTTGTAAAGTAAGCGATGGCTACGATGGTGTAACCATGCCTCTCGACTGAGGTAGGATTACAATGCATGAAATCAATACCCCACTTGGTGAAAGGGCCAAAAACAATGACGGGGTGTAAAGGAGCAGGGTGGGTGTACTTTTGAGAATAAAAGTGTTGACATGGAGGGAATTTATTAACCACTTCATGACAATCTTTGAATATTGAGCACCAAAAATACCCAGCGCGAAGGATTTTTTGAGTTGTCGCCATCCCATAAAGATGACCGCAACATGCTACAGAGTGGAAATCATTTAGAACTTGTTCATCCTTTTCGTGTGTAAGGCATCGCCGAACAATGTAGTCAATACCATGTCTATACAACATATCATGTAAAATGAGATAATACTTTGCATGGTGATGGATGCGACAATGATCGTAATGGGATATGTCGAGCTGAAATCTTTGGGTTTGGAGATAAATGATCAAATATCCATACCACAGGTCTATTGTGCTGATCAGGAACATGAATTCATCCAGAAATGAATCATTGAGATCAGCATCCATCATAGCACAGGGAAGATCACACATCAACTCTGCAAAAACCAAGGACTTCTTCAAAGTAGCCTTAGAAAACTCAAGATCAAATTCTTGTAAGATAACGATTCAATGGGAGTATTTTCCCCATAGTACCTAACGGGTTAGAATGTAATACATGGGGTTTTGATCCACGAGTATAATTGTGGTGCGAAGTAAGATGTAGTGATGGAATTTCTGCACAACAATGACCATAGCCAAAGCTAGCTTCTCCACACGCAAGTAATGGGTTTCAGAGTCAAGAAGACTGTTACTTAGGTAATAGATCATGTGTTCTTGGCCGTTTGAATCTTCCTGCACTAGAACCATACCAATGGTAGTAGTGGAGGCAACAACATACAAGAATTTTTTTTTTTGAGTAATATGGGGGGTGTAACACTGTTGAATGGGTTAGAGCATGTTTCAGATTATCAAAAGCTTGTTGGGCTTGATCATCCAAAAATAAAGGGGTGTCGTTCTTAATGAGATGCATATAGCCGTGTGCTTTTTCTACAAAGTTGCATATGGAATGACGAAGAAAGTTTGACTTCCCTTGCAAACTTTGGATTTCAGTAATGTTTGTTGGGGCGGGTAAGGCCAAAATAACAACAATTTTAAAGGGATCAATCTGGATGCCATATTTGGAAACCACAAAGCCAAGAAGATGTCCAGTCTCAACACAAAAGACACATTTTTGTGGATTAAGCTGAATATTATATTGATGACACCTAAGAAAAATTTCTCTAAGGTGCCTTGGGTGGTCCTCCCATTGCTATGAATGAGCAGGGAGATCGTCAAGATATGGATGCACGATGTGCTTGATATCGTGAAAAGCATAGGACATGGCACACTATAATGTAGCTCCGTTGTTTTTGAGACCAAAGGGTAACTTTCGATATGAAAAAGTTCCCCATGAGAAAATGAATTCCTTTTTATGCTAATAGGTGGATAGAATCTCTATCTTATTGTAGCTAGGAAATCCATCCATGAAAGAAAAGATGACACTCCCAGCATAGTTATCGATGATTTGATTGATGTGTGGAGTAGGGAAATTGTCCTTAGGAGAATCCTTATTTAAGTCTTGAAAATTGATACAAACCCTAATAGTGCCATCCTTCTTAGCTATAGGGACACTATTAGACACCCATTCCATCAGTGGTACAGGTAAAATAAACCTCACTTTCAGAAGTTTCTCCACTTTGGCTTTGATAGTCACAGCCTTCTTAGGATGGACTTGACGTAATTTTTGTCAGACTGGTCTTGTCGTGTGATAAGTTTTAATATCGTGTACAAGGATAGATGAATCAATCCCAAGCATTTATTCATACGTCCATGAAAAAATATCATAGATTTCTTTGAAAAGAGCTTTATAACTTTCAGTTTCTTCTATTGAACAATTCTGGCCTACGTGAATGTGTCGCACAGTTCCGAGCTTGACTGATATGTCAATAGGGGTTTTCTGAGTGATGTTGCAAATATTTCCCTTGGAATCACTGTACCTTGCAACAATACGGGTGTTTGAGGATTGCTGACGACATCAATGCTAATAAGAGACACAATATCAAATTCTACTGGAATGGAATTGGGAAGGAAAGAAGATGTACAATGGTGATCTTCCCAAACAGTTTCATCCACACTCATGATTTCCAAAATGGACTCATCCGATAGAAAATTATGTGTGAGATAGTCTAGAGTGGGGAGAGAGGATTATAACTAGTAGGGAAAGTGGTAAGGATCTGAAGCCACTGGATGAAGATCTCGGGATGGAAATCAGAAGTAGATTGAATAGCATCATAAAGTGCTTCATAAAGGCATAAAAAGGATAACTCAACAACTTATTTTCCTCTAGGACTGTGGCTATTTGTGTATATTATGTTCACAATAGCCACTTTCATCCTAGGATGGGTTGAAGGAAACACTCCCATAAGGGTTGAATCCTTCAACATACCTACCCCAATCGACTGATAAGGAGGAGGGGATTGACCTAGCATAGGGATATTATTTGCAGTGGGGGTAGCAACATCTGGTGAACAAAAATTGAGTTGATCGATGGTCACAATCTTCCGCAAATGAGGAAATTGGAGAATTCAAAATATTGTCGAAGCGACAACCCTCATAGCATGGAACCAGTTTCTCCCCAATAGAATATTGTAATCCAATGGGGCAATGACTACCTCCACCTGAATGGAAACAATCTTGCCTCCAAACTCGACCGAAAGGGCTAGTAATAGACCATGAGGTTGGAAACCTCGTCCATCAAAATATTTCAAGGTTGTGGGTGAATTCATGAGTTCAGGAGAACCAATGGCTCTCCAACAAGTCAAAGCCAATACTAAGGTGGAAGGTCCTTCATCCAGAATATTCCTATGGACCTTTCTCCTAGCTACTCTTGTCGTGATTTGAAACACGAGCTGGTGGGGTAATCTAGAATTATGGTTATCCACATTAAAGTGAATCAAATTTGTATTATCTAGGTCTAGTTCCCCCATGTTGTTAACAATTTTTTGCGCTATGTGGGACAACTTTGGAGCACCTCTAGGGTAGACATTGTGCAAGGTTCTTGAGATCAATCTTCAATGATGTTGTATAACTGTGCAGTTCAAGCATTTGGATTAAAAACATACTTCTTGAGGGTACTCTTGGGTGGGCACAAAATCAAATCGAGATTAGGTTTCTCGATCATGAGGGGACCATTAGACAAAGACTGAGGAGAACTAGTGGAAGGAGTTTTTTCAGGAAAAGGATTCTCGTCCTTCTTTTTTGCAAGTTTTTCATATGACTCACTATGAGTATTTAAGTGGATAGTTTTCAAGGAAATCATTCTAATTTCTTCTATCAAATTAGAATTTCATTACTTAGAAATGTGATCCATCAATTGTTGTTGAGATGGAAAGGGGTCAGTAAGCACTACCGGTGTAGGGTCAATTTTGAAAAGTTTTTTAATCTATTCATGAAGAGGGAACTCCTTCATGAAATGGTCACCAGTACACAATAGGCAAGGATACTTAGCCTTCCTCTTTCCTTTATTATCATTCAATGGTGCCATAGCCTTAGGATTCACCTCTTGGTTTCTAGTTTTCTTATTTTTCCCTTTACCTTTCATCTTATTACCGTGTGTCTACATAATTTGGATAGAATTCACCTCGGTGAAAACCATAGGAGAAGAAGGAGTAGTAGTGAAAGTACTCTGTTTCTTGATAGGCTTAGATGTTGATGAGGTCTAGATTAAACCGACAACCCCATCAATAGGAGTTTCTACAGGTGGCTTATTAGGGTCAATGATGGGGAGAGGAGATTGAGGGATTAGGTCATAAAAAGTTTTGGATTGGGAATAAACCAAATCAAGATACTAAGCGTGACTGATAGCCTTCTCTTTAGTAGTAGCACCATCCATAGCCACACATCGGGTGATAGGAGGTAAGAAGGATTTTGTGAGCCAGTATGCTCATAATTGATCTGGAATATAAGATTTAATTAACCTTCGTCATCTCCTACACTCACAAATATGGTTAGATATTTGTGTGGAAGTATTTTTGACAAAGTGATTTCAAAATATATGTACCGGTCTCGTAATAGATGGGAAGTTGGAAATGAGTAAAAAAAACCATTTCCAATGAGCTAAAGTCTACAAAAAAATGTTGCGGAAGTTCAATGTACCACTTTGCGGTTATACCAGTCAAAGTTTGCTGAAAGAACCTTAAACGGACATAATCATCCATCAAGGAGTTGGAAGAACACCATAGATTGATGGTCATAACATGGTTTTTGGGATCTTCTGCCTGCTTCTCATCAAATTTTGGAATATCTGATGGTAACTTTACTGGAATTGTTGTCCATGAAGGGTTATGTTGAATGGGATCATTAATCAACTTGGACAGATTAGGAAATTCCAAATTTTCCAAAAAATGAAGTTGTTGGTTAGGTTGAACATACTGGTAGTATTAATAAGGAGTTGTTATACGAGTAGGACCATAGGTTGATTGATACATAGCTTGTTGGTAATTTTGATTTGCAAATGATTCTCTTGAAGATTTGCTAGATGGAGGCAGGCCTCCGGGAGGAGGTTTTCCTCTAGGTGGTAGTCGTGGTGGTCCTCCACCAGGAAGGCCTCCACCAAGTGGTCCTCTGCCAGGTGGGCCTCCAAAAGTTGGTCCACCAAAAGATGGTCTGCCAAAAGTTGGTCCCCCAGAAGGTGGTCCTCCAAGAGGTGGTCTGCCGTAAGGTGGACCTCTACCAAGTGGCACCCTACCATGTGGCCCCACAAAATGTGGGCCACCATATCCTCTAGCAGTATTCATAGATATCCCCCCAGGCATAGGAATATATGAAAAATTGGGTTTCCCCCAAGGTGTAAACATGTTATTGGGGTAAGGAATATTGGGATATACCATTCCTGTGGATGTAGGTTGAAAGTTCACATAGGCTTATGGATGGTAGTTTTCTCAGGTGATTATATCCCCAAGAAGGTTGATTAACAATGGGTTGTATCCCTGAGAGTTGGCTCGTACTAGAAGGGGGAGTAACCACTTTGGTTTTTGTGGGAGGGACTACTACTACTAACTTTCCTATAGCACGGGTCTTTATTATACTGGATGTGACTCCACTAACTATTGGTGTGAATTGATATGGAGGTTTCCCCCAGTCAAAGAATGTATAGTAGAACCAGAAGAAGAACCAGGATTTTAAACTCTAGTAACAAGGTTGGAAGGTTGACTTGGATTAGGAACTATTGATCCTCAAACCAGTGATGTCAAACTAGGAGTAACTTGAGAGGTTGTGAGTGAATGGTATCCGGGAGGGGTAGAATCTAAAAGGTAGGGTAAATGGGCCGACATAGGCTCCTGATGAGGAAGAGGTGAAGAAGTAATGTTCACAAGGTGCTCTTTAAAATTACGTAAATGATCCATAGTCAGCCGAAGCCTGCTATACATATCCTCATTTAGTGGAAGGCTAAGAAAGGACGGTTCAGTAACCCAGAATTTGGAAATTGCTTGACCCATAGAGGTTCTACAAAAAGGAGAATTAGGGCCATATTTTGTCCCCTCAGTTTCATCAGATGGGATATTGACCCAATTTGATGAACTGACATGACCTTCCATTGGAAAATGGAAAGCAGTGTCAGCCAAAAGAGGCTAATCAACCAAGGTGTTATCGTATGTAGTGAATTATTCCCCCACTTGCACAGTTGGACTCTCTTCCACATGAGAATCAACTACAGCTCCTCAGTTAGTGGCTTCCATTGGTATTTGTCCTACAATAGGAGGAAAATAAGGTGACAAACCTTGATCCCTTCTAGATCATCTCAAAGGAAACTTAGCCAGATTGCTGGTCACTAAAAGCTTAACCTAGGTTTTGAAAACTAGGAAAAACACACAAAACCTCTCCCACACAGGCTAAAGGATACAAGAAAACTTAAGTGAAAAGAGGGTTTGATAAAATCCGGTTCCTCACTAGGATTATCAAGTCTTTTCAACTTGCTATATACCGCAAGGTCCAACAATAAAGCATGCCAAGGAGGATTGGGACCGTCCTTTTCCTGAATACCTGATTACCTAGATGATACATGCGTAGTAGTCTCCCTGACTTCTGTTTTTGGTGTATTGCACTGAGAAGATGGCCAAAAGGGTTTTTCTTAGATGGTTTAGGGAATCCTAGAAGGGTCTCCTGATATACGCAAGGTTTGTGGGAGCCCAAATCTATGTTAGTGTTGTCTAATGCACAATTGTTCAAAAGGGGCCTTCCGATATACAATCGACTACGTGAAGTACCTTTGGATATACCTCAAGGGTACGTGAAAGGTAGTTCTATATATCGATGGTACATGGAAGAACCACACAGTTCCTGGGTTGCAGTGCAGGAAAATGAACGACAACTCCTATGTTTAAATACGCCGGAACACATTTCTATCCTATCACTCAAGTTACTAATATTTTAACCTAAAGCTACCATTAATTTTATATTGAACGGTTAGGTGGATGCATGAAATGTGTACATAAAATTAAAACCATGCAACATGGGATGCAAATTTTTTTACTTTACCATTAAAAGTATAACCTACTTACAGGAAGGAGAGAGTGTTTCAATTCTATTTCAAAACAAAATATTTTCCCAAACAGTCACACTGAACTCAACTTTTCAAAAAATGCAAACAAGCAACACACTTCTACACTGATCTTTGAAATCAAGAAAGAAGCAAGATCTATTTCCCTAAAAAGAAAGACAATAGCTTTAAAAAGAAGACTAAGCACTTTTTCAATTTTCTTAAAAAAATGAAAAGATCTAACTTAAAACTATAATATATTTTTTCTTTCAACGAGATAAGAGTGTATAAAATAAAAGAAGAATATGGATATTTGAAAGCTTATGAAGCTAGTTAGGGGTCCAATGATTCGTCTTAAAAAAAATTGCAATCAAATCTCAACAAAAAACTTTCTTTGAATCAAAAGCAAAAAGAAGTCTTTAATAGAATAACAAAAAACAAAAGTAAAAGACAGAGAAATGACTACTAAGTAGGGGCGGTGGAATCGCTTAATGACTACTGAGTAGGTCGAAACGCTTAATGAATACTAAGTAGGGACGGTGGCACCGCTTATTGTCCTTTATGCATGTGCAGTGACTGCTGTAGATTAAAAAGCCAAAAGAATGGTGAAAAAGAGAAAGTTAGGTGTTGAAACACTGGAATCAAATCATGAAATTAACTGGAAAATTAAGTACAAAAAGTAAATGTGCATGAAATAAAAGTAGTTTGGTTTATACCGAACCAAGATCTCACTAGAAAAGCTAGTAGATCTGATCACTAAAACATTGGATTTTGGATTTTAGACAAGAGTTTGAGAACCAAGGAAGATCAGATGTGTTGGAAGCTCTTCCCCGGTCACGGGGGATTCACTTGTTAACCAATATTGTAGCACGTTAGTTCATATTGTGGTTTTTAAAATTATCAAAAATTCAACAAATATATTTCAAGTATTGGGGGGGATGAGGGGTTTAAGGTGCGGTGATAGGGTGGTTTATAAGGATTTGGGTATAAAAGGGGTGGGGGGAAGGTTTTAAGTAATGGTAGGGGGTTTCAACAAAAATATTTTGGGTCAATATTTATTGAAATTAAGGGTATTCTTTAATATCCAACGATTGCACATGCTATGTGAGAGGTTCACCAAGTGAAGTCCCCATGTACCCGGTATGGTCGCTAGATTTGTTGCTAGGAAAATCACACCTCTTGTGGACAAGAGTTGTTCCTCTATGCCTAAAAGGTTCAGATCTAGAACAAATGGGTAAACAACAAGGATGGAAGACTTCCCCTAGAGCTTCTAGATATCTGGAATGAATCCTTTGGTTGTTGTGCAGTATTATGTAAGTGTCTCATATGGTGATGAATCTCCATGGATGTACCTGCACAAATACATCAAATAGATAAGCAATATGAAAGGTACCAGAATATAATCCACAGTTCTATACTAGTGACTAAGGAATCCAATAATAAAATGAAATGATTTAAATATAACACATTTTATGGGAAATGAACCAACTTTGCATTAATAATGAAGAAGAAAGTTTACAACCATTTCCTTAGTGTTGTGACACTCCTTCACATGTCATGCTTTGTCCTCAAAAGATCCAACTTGCTCCTCCTATGCTCACCCTAGATTAGGCTAGAATCTCAATGCAACAACATAACTTTTCTCTCTCTCAACCATGGGGTATGAGCCAAGTTTTATAGGCCTTGGGAGTATAGGTATGGTTGAGTAATTGGTGGGTGAGGTTGAAGGGAGATCCAAAAAGGGAGGATCTATAGTCTAGGTGTTCCATAAGAGTAGGGGTGAGGGTGCCACAAAGTATTCCTTCGAAAAGCTTCGTGGAATATTTTGTTTTTCACTTTTTACCTAGAGCATCGCTTCTCCTCCATGTACATAGAGAATTACCCAGGTTGAACTGCTCCTTAATCAAGGAGTAAAAGCGTTGGCACTGTTTATCGTCAAGAGATAATGGAAATTACTGAAGAGGGTAACACCTCTTGCATTAAGGGAAAGGGCGGTGCTAGACTCAAATATGGAAACATGAGTCTCACCCACTGTTTTAGGCCTCAGCACATGATGGTGATGATATTTATGTGTAACAAGAAGACTGGATTTGTTGTGAATATTTAATTAAATATTATTAATTATAAACAATTATATTATTAGGGTTACTAGTGAAAGGGCATAAACCTTCACTATGCTGGCTCAAGCCATATAAAGGCAAGATTATTGTAAATTTATATTCATCATCTAATATATTATTCATAATTTACCATTAAACATTAAAATCATATTCAAGTATTGGCACTCCAACCAGATATAGTTGCTTCAAGTGGTATTAGAGCGGCTTTGCTCCTCCAGTGAGCTCGGATTCAACTCCTCCCACCTTTGAGCTTTGTTTCGGCTCATCTCAACCACAAATCAAATATTCCCTCCATTTCACCCATACGTCTTTCCTGCTCCACTCTCCACTACTCCAATCCTCCCTCCCGTGCTACTCTATGTGCTGCTCCATTCCTCCGCACTCGCCCTCCACTGCCATGATCCACCACCGCTTGTTTCTCTACTGTGCCGTGTTTCTCCTCCTCTACACGTCCTCCTCACCACTCCATCCTCCCACCACCCTCCTGCCCTCGCCTATCTCATCACACCATCCTTCCAACTACCAATCATCACCAGCGTCGCTCCAGCCCGTGTCTACTCCCACCCCTACTACACCGTCTCCCTCCAACTCCAGCAGCCAACACCCATCGTGTCCCTGCTATGCCATCACCATCACCCTATATCCTCTTCTTTCCCCTTCCACTCCATGCCTTCATTCATGCATCGTCTCCCTTCTCCTCTCTTCCCCATGATGATTCTCCTCTACTCCACATGCGCCATCATAACCTGCAAAAAAAAAAAACAAAAAACAAAATTGTTGTAATATATTATAATACAATATATTATAATATATTATTTCAATATATTATGATATAATATAATTATAATATTTCAAATTTTTTATTATTATATTAAAACAAAAATATAATAAGGTTTTATTATATAATAATTAATTATTATTCCTGAAACCTCACCATCCTTAGTACAAAAAAAAAAATTCACATCTCATAAGCCAAAATAGCTTCAAAGTACACACCTTCACATACAAGGTCCAAGACCATGACAGAACTAAAAAAACAAATCGAAAAAATTGAGAAGGACATCAAGTCCCTTGTCACTAACCAAAAAAGTTTAATGAAAGAGATGAAAAATAACAATATAGTACTCAAAGACGAGCTTGTTCTAGTACTAGAAAGAAGGATGGATGAGAAATTTGACATCGTGAACGAAAAAAAAAAGACTTAGATGAAAAAATGAGTACCATGACTCAAAACATAAACACCTTAATAGAGAACTTGAGCACCATGACAGAGAACCATAATACATTAATCAAGATGTTACAAAGACTCATACCTAGTCCAGACCAAGTCAGCAGTCCAGACATGTTAGATGCCTCATTTCATGATTCTACATAGGAAACATGCAAGGAATCAAGAAGAATTACAATAATAAATAAAGATTAACAATGCGACGCTTAAGAAAGAGATAGAAACAAAAGTACTGCTAGATATGGAGGCACGATTAAACAACAAAATAGACGTTATCAGTAAGATACTAGAGAATAAAAAGGCTAAAAATCACCGCCAACAAGGAAGTAGTTCAAATATGTCACGTATATCATCCATTATTTCAGATCCACCATCAAACTATAAGGCAAAAGGAAATCAATATCATCCTTACGTAGTGTACCCACCTAAGGAACAAATAGAGTTGTCAAAATACAATGGGAGTGAAGACCAATGCCTTGCTTGGCTAAACAAAGCAGAAGAATACTTCGACATTTACAATATTCAATCTGCCAAGGAGAAGGTGAAATATGTGTCAATGCATATAGAAGGGTACACCTATAATTGGTACTTATGGTGGAGGAGAGAAAATTTTCCCTACACCTGGAACTTGTTCAAAAATGTTCTTTTTAATAGATTTCAAGGAATCAAAGAAGATGGATTTTTCAGTAAAGTTACCAGATTACAACAGGCTAGAAACATTGAGGAATTAACACATCAATGGGGATCCTTATCAATATGAGTATTTGGGTTGTCTGACAAGCAAAGACTTGAAACCTATTTAGGAGGTCTTAAACCATACCTCAAAAAAGAGTTGAAGTTACATCACATACCTAATGTAGAAGTAGTAAGATATAAAGCCAAATCCTCATAACGCAAATTGGAAGGAATAAAGGCAAGAGGTGATAACCATTATCGACAAGAAAAAGAGACACAATGCAGGTACTGTGAAGATACTTGGTCACCCGACCATCAATGTCACAAAACTCAATCATATTCCTATGAAATGGAAAATAGGTCGAAGTCATCTAACAGTTACTCTGATAATAGTAAAATGAAAAAAAAATATGATCAATGGAAAGGAAGTGCAAGTCTCTACACAGGAAATATCATCCAATTCTAATACTGAAACTGAATCAGAGTGAAGGACGACGTTAGGAAAATAATCAATATTTGAGGACAAATCTTTTCCCAAGGGGAAAGCAATGTTGTGAATATTTAATTAAATATTCTTAATTATAAACAATTAGATTATTAGGTTACTAGTGAAAGGGCGTAACCTTTGACTATGCTGGCTTAAGCCATATAAAGGCGAGCTTATTGTACATTTATATTCATCATATACTATATTATTCATATTTTACCATTAAACATGGAAGTCGGATTTGACTATTAACACTCCAACCGAATACGGTTGCTTCAGGATTTTAAAATTTTTATAAAGCTAGAAGAGTAAAGCAGAAATAATAAAAACCATATAATTTTCTGTCGTTTTGAAAACTGATAAAAACATATATGAAATACTAATTAGTAAGAAATATAATCTATATTCTCCTAACTAGGCCATCATGTTTAAGTAAACTGAATAAGCCTAGGGTTTATATGAACATGTAAACTAAAATAAGCCTAGTTGCTTTTAAGTTTATGTATTCAAAAATAACCTAGCTACAACATACAAATGTTGTTTATCCTTCCAGAATTTAATCCCTTCATTTATTAAGAAAACTTGTATAAAATACAAGGAAGATCAAGAAAACCTCATACCTGCAAGTTGAAGCTATTTTAATGGTCGGAAATCTTGCACACTCAAACACATAGCATTAACAAAGACATAGACAGTTCTAACCTCTGTTTATTTAACCAAATAACTTGGGAACTACCACGTTCCATCCATCCATGGCCCAGAACCATTCCTGGTTTCAATCTGGATTCCCCCGATTTGGTTCCAACATGCAAGTAGCTTAGAGCTCCTAAGGTAAGGCTTCCCTATCTGGCATAATAGGTTCTGTATCAGTTTTCTTTTCCTTTCGAGAAGAATGCTCTCCAAGAACTCTCTTGAGAATAACCAAGTAGAATGATGGAATAATCAAAAGATCCCCAAGCCTCTCTTTGGCTTGGGTCTTTATAGAGAAATGTTTTAGGAAAAGGGACATTTAAATCAAGAATCATTTGTTTTCTTGAAATAGTTCCCTTTTTACTTAATTTAGGTAAATTTAATATGTATTTAAGTTTAACTTATGAACGTTTGACTAGTTCCTACTTTGACTCTTTTAGGTATATAATTTTTAATTAATATTAGTGATAATAATAATATATAGATCCTTTCATTATAATTCATAGTTACTTATGCTTACTCTTTTATACATATTATTTATAAACTATATATTTATATATATCATTGTTAACATTTTTACTTTAGGTATTGTTAAGTCACGAACTTGTTTCTTCAAATTTTACGTTTTATTGTCATTTTTATTCCAAGTTTGCTTATTTGCTTGAAGTTTGTTCTTTTACTTACTTTGGAAAATTTTTGGTTTTCAGTGAAATTTTTAAGTTTTGCCCTTAGGTTTTTTATTATTTTTTTTTCATTTAGGTTTTGAAGGGATCTAAAGGCCATATTGTTGAATAATGGGTTCAAAAATAACATCATGATCATAGTTCATCACTTAAACCTCATTCAAAATGAAAAAAATGCCTAAAAAAGTGCCAAAATTAGTTTTAAATTATTCTTGTAGCGCAACTGCCAAAAGTTTACACAGTGGCGCTACAAGAATATCGCGCGCGCCGAAATCGCCAGTTTTAAAGCAAATTTCTCCCACGATTTTGATTTTTAGATGACTAATCGCATGCTTGAAGGCTTTTGATATGTGTTTCTCCAGTAGTGATCATGCAAACAAGTAAATTTTACAGCACGAAGGAGATCGTGGCAAATCATTAGTCAGAATTGGGCGAAATCGTGATAGGTAGACAAATGAGCCTAGATTGAAGTGAAAGAGGTGCTCCATTCATGCATTACGAAACTGGAGACTAAGTGGAGGGAGGATATTTGCTTAAAATCAGGAAATTGCAGTTACAGAGGAGATTAGGGCTTTCACAGTTACACAGAGGATTTAGGGCTTTCTCGTTGTGCCAGCTGGAGGCAAAGTGGACACCTGAAGACACTTGTATGGTTAAATTTGACAATCAGACAACTCAAGGAGTGATTTTAAACCTCTGCAACCAGATCAAAATAAGGTATTCTGCGTTAACCTGATAGTGGCTGCTAAATTGGGGCTTTCCCAGTAAAGCTTGTTTTGTTAAAATTGATGAAGGAAAACATATATGTATGCTATTAAAAAAACCCATGTCGAAGAGATATCAGTCTAGTAGGTTTTTAGAGGTGTTAGCAAGTGATAAGTTAAAAAATAGCAGTTTCATTGAACATGACCCTGTCAAAGCCTGAAGATGTGGTAATGTGAAGACCTGTATAGTATGTCGCGACTAAAGTTTCATGGATTCACTGGTTACTTGTAACCAATACAATAAGTGAGCTAAGAAATTCAAGTGCATGCAAGACCTAGTCTGATCAGGTGTTAGAAGCTAACTGGTTTGTGCTGAATGCAATTTGAAACAGAAAGCTAGTAGATATCAGACTGCTCTCATATCTTTCCATCCACTGGCCAAACATTCACAAGTTGATTTAAGAAGCAGGCATTTGAGAGCACGAATGCAAAGTCCTTTTTACAAATAGGTAGCTCATAAGTGGCATTAAAAGGAGACAGGGGTACTGGGTACTATCTGTGCAAGAACCATAACATACAGTTGTCTTCATACATTCTAGAGAGGGTCTAGCATCAAAATGAATGTCTGAGATGATAGTCATTTTCAGTAGTAGTTGTATTGAAAATTTTGTGGCACTCTGCTGACCTATATTACTCAAGCCTGATGTAAAGCTTGTCCTGCATTGAGAACACAAACAGATTATTAAAATATTCAAGAGAAAATAATCAAGGAGAATCAAAGCAAGCTGACTATTGAAACCGTAGAATCTTAAGGAGAAAAAAGGAGCTGTTAGGTCATTCAGAGGGCCTTAAAATTACATAGTTTTCAGCCATTGAGAATAGATGGGAAAAAGTGGCAAGACAAATAGCACTGAGCCCACAGATTTGAAATGGATTGACCAATTCCCAGGTTGTGCAAAGCTTTTTCAAAATGCTGGTTGGTTGGATTTCTTCAAGAAGATCGATGCTTATAACACTAAGGTCTCATATAAATTTTCCGAATGCTATAGCCAGGACATGGTAGTATTTGATACCCTGAAGTTTAAGTTGACAGTGGAGCTAGTTGCTGAAGCTACAGGAGTTAGAAATCAAGGTGAAATGTGGTTCAAAAAGTTTCCTTTCACTTTTAATTCCCAGAGGTACCTTTTACCTGGAATTACTCCTGACTGGAGCAAAGGAATACTAATCCATAATTTCAGAAATGAGTGAGTGGAGCCCATTAAAATCCTACAAAGCTATATCACCTGTGAGGGGAGATATGCCTATGTTTTCAAATATCATTTTAGGTTCTTACAGCATCTGGTTGGTGAATCCATAATGAGTCTTCCTTTCTTCTTGTTTAAAAGTTTGCAGAAGATGTCAAGTAGAGTTAAGGGGAATCAGGATCACACTTCACAATCCATCTTCCACCATGGTTTGATCAAATTGATTGTCAAAAAGAAGGGAAGACATGGGAGTATTTTCTGTTCTGGTCTGGTTTCCAAATCAAGCAAGAAGAGCAGCAAACCAAAAAACATGTAGACAAAGGGAAAACCCTAGTTAGGAAACTAGGTTAGAAAATCAAGATTGAAGATAAAAAGGATATTAAACTTGAAGAAGCACTAGAGAACTCAAAGGAATGTCATGAACATCAAAATTTTTCAGCTGACAGTAAAGGCAAAGGTTTACTGTTTACAAAAAACGAAGATCAGCATGTGCAGGATAGGGTAACAGCAGAAACTTTTAGTGAAGAGAAAACTATTGCCACAGAGAAGATTGCTGTAAAGGAAGAAAACATCCAGGCCCAACAAAGGAGCCCCATCACTATCTTATCTGAGGATGAGGGATATCTGTTAGAGGAAGATGAATTTACTTTCAAAACTGAAGCTAGGGTTGGTTTATTCAGGGAATTCTCTAGTCTGGAAGAGAAGACAGTCAGACCTAAGAAAAGGAAGACTAAGGTAAAAGTTGTGGAGTTAGCTACAGTAAGACATCAAGGGAAAACTTTGAAAATGGTAAAATAACTTGCCTCAGAATGGAGGCCAAAAACTAGACCTAAAAATAAATTGAGGCTAAATATGAGAAGGCTTTTAAACCCTAGGTTAAATTCAAAAGAAATAATTGTGCTTGATGATGATTCTTCAGATGAAAATCCATTGAAGACAGAAAAAGAGTCTAGTCTCACTGAGACTAAACTCCCAGCTGTATTTTTAGAATTAAGGAGTGAAATGATCAAAGAACAACAGAAAAAAGAAGTTGAAGTCTCTCATTGTGAACACCAGCACATGATAGATGAAACTACAGCTATTGAAGCAACAAGTAAGGAAAATCATATTGTTCAGGGTGTGTTTTCAAGGATTCTATAGGAAGATGAAGACATTTTCAGAAGGCTAGATATCCCATGGTTTCCCAGTGAGATGCAAGATACCACAATAGGGAAAGTCTTTGATTCAGAAAGGGAGAACCTGTAAAGAACCGTCAAACAATACAGACATCATATGGATTACATGTAGGAGGTGAATAATGGACTGATCCTAGAAAACATAAGACTCAGGGAGGATTTTCAAGAAGTAAATGAGCACTATCAAGAGCTGACAGTAGTTTCTAAGGAGGCCCTGAAGAGAAAGAGAAGCACAGATTTACAATGTGCAAAACTGAAGCAGACTGTCAAAGGCTTGCAGCAGCAGAATGAAGAACTTACAAGAAGATTAGCAGGTATGGAAGCTGAGCAGAAGAGAGCCAGGAAAAAATCCCAAGCTTTGGATGGAATAGCCTTACTGGCTGAAGCTGCCAAAGACCTTTGAGTTTGGTAGTTAGTCAGTTACTTATTATGTCTTTTGATAAACACTTCAGTTAGTGAGTTATTAGTTATGATTTTGAAGAAATACTTTATTTTGTAAATATAATTTCACTTTATCCTATCGATGAATTGGTTGAGGACAATTAGGGTTAAAACCCTAACTAATTTTGTAAGAAACAATATTTAGATAGATGAGAAAGATAGAAGGGGGTTCGATTTTTAGGAGGACTTCAGGAGGTCTTTGGACTTATTAATGAGCTAAGTACATAACTCTCATATGTATTTGATGATAGAATTATGAAATATATGATCCTTTACACTGTTCCGTATATGTTTTGGCTTCATTTTTTACTTGTTTAGTCACATGGATGATAAATTCATTGTTGGTTTATGGTTTATATGCTGGTAGTGCTTGTCTTTTGTGAATGAACTTCATTATCATGTTTTGTTGGATTCTGGTAATTATATGATGCATCTCTGTCTTTCTTTACTTATGATTCAATTTCTATTTGGCTCATGAGTGTATTCTTTATTTGTCACCAAACTTTACAACCAAGAAAACCTTTCAGAAACCCTAACACCTAGTTTACTTGATTGAATTTTTGAGATTGTGTTGGCTTGTTTCTTTATAGCCTGGAAACAATTTCTGGCACAAACATCTTTGGTACTATTGCTGGGGAACGAAGTTGAAAACAGATTTTTCCCTGGGATACTTATCATTTCACTGGTTTTAAGAGGTGAACTTAAACCACTGCATCTTTAAGGCTATTTTTCACCAAGTTTGACACAGTGGCTACTAGAGGAGTTGGAACTAGGAACATACCTACTTCACCATTGCAGTTGGGTGTGACAGACCCTGAACATATATTAAAAACAACAAGGAAAATTAGAAGGTCTCAATCTTTACCAGCCCTGTGTGACCTTGACTAGTTGAGTGGCTCATCACATTCATCTTTGCTAAGAAAAGAAGAAGAAAACTCACCTTGGTTAAAGCCTATTACTCCTGATAGCAGTTTCCAAGTTTTTACTAATCCTCAATCCTTCAGAAAATCCAAAACTGCCTCTCTTGGTAAGATTCCTCTTTTTCAACTGAAATTAGGTAAAAACCCCTTTCAACAAAGTTTTAGTCAAACTCCTTCATCATCAAAGTCAGTCAGTCCAAAAATGGCAGTCCAAAATCAGCCCATAGATATGATGGACTGGATGTTTGTAGCCAGATATGCACCCTTGGTCTTGCCTCAGCCTTTAAATGCACTTCCTGGGGGTGACTATCAAAAATATCTTCCTAGGTTTAATGGACAGGGGGAAACCACAGCTGAAGAACATTGGGAAGCTTTCCTTAGCTATACTGATAACCAAAACATCGAGGCTAAGGATGTATGGATGAGGATGTTTGTTCAAAGCCTTGATGGTGATGTAAGGAAATGGTTCAGAGAGTTTCCTGCTAACTCAATCACTATCATTGAAGAAATTTGTTATCTCTTCATGAGACAATGGGGTGATACCAAAGACCATACATACTACATAATTGAGTTTGGTGCCCTTAGGAGGAAAAAGGAGGAAACTGTTGCAAACTTTTCAAAGAGGTTTAACAAGATGTACAGTAGAATTCCTGCTGAAATAAAGCCTATAGAAACATCAGCTAAACTTACATATGCAAATGCTTTCGATCATGAATTTTCCTTACTAATGAGATAAATGAGACCCATCTCTTTACTGAATATGTAGGATGCAGCTTTGGAGGTAGAATCTAATATACTGGCATCCAATAGATTGAAGAAAGAAACAGCTCAGCAACTATATGACAGAAAAGGAAAGAAGGAAGCAACTCCAAGAGGTTCAGCTTCTCATTCTGCTGAAGGGAAGATTGATGAAATGGATAAGTTGGTGAAAATTTTGACTGCAAAATTGAATAAATTAGAACTTGAGAAAAATTCCAGCAAGCCTGTTCCAGAAGGTGAATGAAATCCTAACAATCAGAACCAATTCAGGAGGCAATTTGCTCCCCGTTTCATGCCTAGGGAATGAAGGAACAATGATATCTAGTGAGAAAGGAGAGAAAATGAGGACCAAAGAGTGCCACCACCTCTTCAGAACAATGTGGCTGATGAGGAAGAAGTTGATGATGAGCTGCTCTTTGAAGAGATTGACTAAGATATGAACAATTTTGGAGAAGGATTGTCTGGGGGTTTTGTCACTAAGGAAGAATTTCTAAATGCAGAATACTGTGATGTTGATATGTTCGAGACAGAGGATGATCTAGGTGTGGAAAAGACTGCTGTAACTACTGTTGTTTGTCAAAATGAACTTAAGAAGACTGTGAACTTGAGGTCAGGTCCAAAACAAGTGGTACAAGCCCCTAAAAAGAAAGCAACTGTCCCTACTAAACAAGCATCTGATCCTATGATAGAGAAAAAACAAGTTTCAGAAAAACCAAAGAAGACTACAGAGGTTGAAGAGGTAAATAAAACTGTCCAGAATTTCAGTTTGGAAAATGAATTAGGAAAGTTAAATATTTTTGTACCTTTAACTGAATTAATAAAGAATCCTTCATATAAAGAAACAGTTCTAAAGGTTATGAATTTAGCAAGTAATCAGCCTGTTTCACACAGTTAATTTGCAAGAAGAAAACCCCAGGATTTTCATTGGATCGGCCCTGGTTGAAAAGAATGAAAAATGAAGCAGATACTTCACCTCCATTCTATATCACCTTGACAGTCCATGAACAAATGATACACAATTGCTTGTTAGATTCGGGAGCTTCACACAATTTGATGCCAAAGGCTGTTATGGAGGCTTTGGGTCTGAGTATCACTAAACCTTATCATGATCTGTATGCATTTGATTCCCGAGCAGTGAAGTGTTTAGGTGTAATAAAGGACATGGTTGTCAGCCTGGCTCAGTTACCCATGAAAAGTGTGATCATGGATGTTGTGGTAGCTGATATTACACCGAAGTTTGGGTTACTTCTTTCTAGGTCCTGCGCAAAGAAGGTTGGTGGGACCTTGCAAATGGATCTTTCATATGCCACTATTCCTATGTTTGGAGGAGAAAATAGAAGGCTGTACAGAGAGCTTCATTTTGCATATATTGTGACGGATGATAAGAACCCAACCAACCACCCACTGTACGTTGTTGATAAAGAACTTCGTACTTGCATGTTACATTTCAATGAGGAATACAATACTACTGGTTTGTTACAAGTTGAGAAAGAAAATCCACTAAAATGCAGCAGAGAAGAAGAAGATGAACTATGGAAATTATATTTTGATGGATCCTCTTGCAAAGAGGGTGCTGGAGCTGGAGTTCTTCTTATATCCCCCAGAGGTGAAACAGTAAAGCTCATGTATAAACTTGAGTTTATTACTACAAATAACACCGCTGAATATGAAGCTTTGCTGTTAGGATTAAAAGCTACCAAATACTTGGGCATTCAGCAGATTTCTGCATACGGCGACTCTGAATTGGTTGTTCAACAGGTGAAGAACAATTATCAAGTGAAGCAGGGTTTGCTGAGAATTTATGGAAATGAGGTATGGGACATGCTTGAAAATTATTTTGTAGCTTTTAACATTACACATATTCCAAGAGATCATAATCAAACTGGAGATTCATTAGCCTTGGATGCCACAAATTTTAGAATCCCCAAGACTACTCATTTGAGGTATCCCATTGAGGTGAGGTATAGACCATCTATACCTGATAATGTAAAGCAGTGGAGAGTGTTTGAAGATGACATTGAAATTAAAATCTTCCTAGAGCTTACCCATGAGTTTTCAAATTCCCTGATTGATCAAGAGGAGGATGAAGAAGATGGACAAGTATATGATATTGCTAAAGATGAGATAGCAAGACATAAAATTATTGAATTGAAAAGCAACTTCATCCCAAAAGGTTTAGTACCTCTGGAAAGAATATTTACAAAGGATGATACACTTTCAAATCCTGTTGTCCAGTCTTCAGAAGAGAATGTGGTAGAATGTAATATTGGTTCTGCAGAACATCCTAGAATGGTCAAAATTTCTAAATCACTTATAGCTAAACAAAGAAATAGGTACATTAAATTGTTAAAAGAGCATGTGGATGTTTTTTCCCGGTCTTATGAGGAATTGAGGACTTATGACACAGGAATCATATAGCATAAAGTCCCTTTGAAACCAAATGTCAAACCTTTTCGTCAGAAATTAAGGAGGATTAATCCAGCCTTATTTCCTGTTATTGAAAAAGAAGTGAAGAAACTATTGGATGCCAAGATCATAGTGCCTCTTAGGTATTCTTCATGGGTGGCTAATCTGGTTCCTGTCCAAAAAAAGAATGGAGAAATCAAGTTCTGTGTTGACTTCAGAAATTTAAACAGGTCTTCGTTAAAAGATAATTATCCTCTACCTAAAATTGAGCAAGTATTGCAGCAAGTAGTTGGGGCACAGAGGATGTCGATGGTTGATGGTTTCTCAGGGTGAAATTAGATCTCTATATATCTTGATGATAAAGAGAAGACAACCTTTACAACCCCCTAGGTAACTTTTATGTATGACAAGATTCCCTTTGGGTTAATGAATGCTGGAGCAACCTTCCATAGGGCTATGGATATTGCTTTTGTCGGAGAAAAGGATAAGTTTGTGGTAATATATTTGGATGATATTATTGTTTTCTCACAGTTAGATGATGAACATTTGAAGCATTTGAAGCAGACTTTCCTGAAATGTAGAAAATTTGGCTTGTCTTTAAATCCAAAGAAGTCACACTTTGCTATACAAGAAGGTAAATTGCTTGGTCATTTAGTGTCTGCTGATGGTATAAGGATTGATCCTGAAAGGGTAAAGGCTATATTGAAGATAATTTTACCAAGAAGTAAAAAGGATGTTCAATCATTCATTGGAAAAATTATTTTTCTGCGATGGTTTATTCCAAATTTTGCTAAGACTATCAAACAGATTACTATCATGCTGAAAAAGGATCAGGAAGTCAAGTGGACCACTGAGGCAAAGAGTGCATTTGAGAAAATCAAAGTGGCTCTTACTGAAGCTCATGTATTAGTAAGCCCAGATTTTACTAGAGAGTTTTTTACATTCTCATTTGCATTAGAAGATAAAATAGCAGTTGTTTTGTTACAGAAGAATAAGGAAGGACTGGAGCAGCCTATTGCGTTCTTCAGCAAAAATCTCAGAGATTCTAAACTTAAATACAGTATTTTAGAAAAGCAGGCCTATGCTCTGGTAAAAGATCTAAAGTTTTTAAGAATCTATGTTCTGCATTCTAAAGTAATTTCATTTGTGCCTAATGATGCCGTAAAAGATGTTTTAACACAGCCTGATAGTGAAGGGAAAAGAGGAAGGTGGATTGCTAAAATCATGGAGTATGATGTAGAAATCAAACCTACCAAACTTGTCAAGGGACAAGGTTTAGCCAAGATGCTAGATGAATCAAATTGTCAGGCTCTGGGATTGCATGTCATGGCTGAAGAATTAGCTCAGGAAGAAGATCAATCAATACTGGAAAAAGAGAAGATCATGGACTATTATTCATCATCAACATGGTATGCAGACATTGTTTATTTTCTGTTGTTTTTGCAATGTCCTGAGCATTTAGATAGGAAAGCTGCTAGATCCTTAAAGCTTAAAGCTACTAAGTATTGTCTAGTAGAAGAGCAGTTGTTCTGGAAGGACCCAGGTGGTATTCTACTCAGATGTTTGGACAAATCTGAAATTGAAGGAGTAATTTCTGAATCTCATGAGGGTGCTTGTGGAGGGCATAAGTACTGGAAGACAACAACATATAGAATTTTAAGAGGTGGATATTATTGGCCCTCTTTGTTTGCAGATTTTTATCAGCAGGTAAGAGCCTGTATTCCTTGTCAGAAGTTTGCTGGCAAACAAAAATTGCTATCATTACCCAAAAAACCTATTGCAGTGAGTGCTCCATTCCAGCAATGGGGTCTAGATTTTATAAGAGAAATAAATCCAGCTTCCTCAGGACAACACCGATGGATTCTAACTACAATAGACTTCATTACCAAATGGGTGGAAGCCAATCCTACAAGGAATGCCACAGACAAAGTAATCATGGAATTCATTGAAGACAACATCCTGAGTAGGTTTGGGTGCCCTCATAACTTAGTAACAGATAATGCAAAGGCTTTCAAATCCAAGGCAATGGAAGCCTTTTGTGAAAAGAATGGTATCTTACTGAAACACTCAACTCCTTACTATCCCTAGGGTAATGGTTTGGCTGAATCCTCTAATAAGAATATCATTCAGAGTATCAAGAAGTTGCTCAAGCATAACAAGAGATCATGGGATTCAATGCTGAAGTATGCATTATGGGCTGATAGGATAACAATCAAACAAACAATTGGAACTTCTCCCTTTCAGTTATTTTATGGTACAGAGGCATTTTTTCCTGTTCAATTGGGAATCCTAGTGATGAAGTTTCTCCAAAATTCCCAGGAGGAGCCAAATGATATGCAGAGAAGGATTTATGAGATGATAGAGTTGCAGCAAAACAGGGAAAAGGTGGGTGAAAAGGCACAGTTGTACAGATTGAAGATCAAAAGCAGATTTGATAGGAACATCAAAGAAAACACTTTCTCAGTTGGTGATATGGTTTTAAGGTGGGATGCAAGGAAAGAGAAAAAAGGTAAGCATGGTAAGTTTGACAACCTCTGGTTTGTCCCTTTCCTAGTTTCTAAGGTTTTAGAGAATAACACTTTTGTCCTGCACTCTTTAGAAGGTGAGGAATTGTCAAGTCCTGTCAATGGATGATTCCTCAAGCATTTTTACAGTCATTGAGGAGATTTTCACTTTTCATTGTATATAACAGTGTGAGTGAAGCATAATAAGGACTCCATAACCCAATGGAAATTTTGCAGACTAGTAGATAACAGAAAGAAGGCACTGGTCTACAGGTTCTTGAAGCCTCGCAGGGAGGACTTCATCCCGCAGCTGGAACCAGATGTTAAGTCAAGAACTTGTTTCTTCAAATTTTATGTTTGATTGTCATTTTTATTCCAAGTTTGCTTATTTGCTTGAAGTTTGTTCTTTTACTTACTTTGGAAAATTTTTGGTTTTCAGTGAAATTTTTAAGTTTTGCCCTTAGGTTTCTTATTATTTTTTGTTCCTTTAGGTTTTGAAGGGTTATAAAGGCCATATTGTTGAATAATGGGTTCACAAAGAACATCATGATCATAGTTCATCACTTAAACCTCATTCAAAATGAAAAAAATGACTAAAAATCTGCCAAAATTGGTTTTAAATTATTCTTGTAGCGCAACTGCCAAAAGTTTACACAGAGGCGCTACAAGAATATCGCGCACGCCAAAATCGCCGGTTTTAAAGCAAATTTCTCCCACGATTTTCATTTTTAGATGACTAATTGCATGCTTGAAGGCTTTTGATACGTGTTTCTCCAGTAGTGATCATGCAAATAGGTGTGTTTTACAGCACGAAGGAGATCGTGGCAAATCATTAGTCAGAATTGGATGAAATCGTGACAGGTAGACAAATGAGCCTAGATTGAAGGGAAAGAGGTGCTCCATTCACGCATTATGAAACTGGAGACTAAGTGGAGTGAGGATATTTGCTTAAAATCAAGAAATTGCAGTTACAGAGGAGATTAGGGCTTTCACAGTTACCCAGAGGATTTAGGGCTTTCTCGGTGCGCCAGCTAGAGGCAAAGTGGACACCCAAAGACACTTGTATGCTTAAATTTGACAATCAGACAACTCAAGGCGTGATTTTAAACCTCTGCAGCCAGACTGGAATAAGGTATTCCACATTAACCTCATAGTGGCTGCTAAATTGGGGCTTTCCCAGTAAAGCTTGTTTTGTTAAAATTGATGAAGGAAAACATATATGTATGATTTTAACAAAACCCCTGTCGAAGAGATATCAGTCTAGCAGATTTTTAGAGGTGTTGGCTAGTGATAAGTTAAAAAATAGCAGTTTCATTGAACATGACCCTGTTAAAGCCTGAAGATGTGGTAATGTGAATACCTGTACAGTCTGTGGCGACTAAAGTTTCATGGATTCACTGGTTACTTGTAACCAATACAATAAGTGAGCTAAGAAAGTCAAGTGCATGCAATACCTAGTATGATTAGGTGCTAGAAGGCGATTGGTTTGTGCTGAATGTAATTTGAAACAGAAATCCAGCAGATATCAGACTACCCTCATATCTTTCCATCGACTGGCCAAACATTCACAAGTTTATTTAATAAGCAGGCATTTGAGAGCATGAATGCAAAGTCCTTTTTGCAAATAGGTAGCTCATAAGTGGCATTAAAAGGAGTCAAGGGTACTGGGTACTATCTGTGTAGGAACCATAACATACAGTTGTCTTCATACATTCTAGAGAGGGTCTAGCATCAAAATGAATGTATGAGATGATAGTCATTTTTAGCAGTAGTTGTATTGAAAAGTTTGTGGCACTCTGCTGACCTATATTACTCAAGCCTGATGTAAAGCTTGTCCTGCATTGAAAACACAAAGAGACTGTTAAAATATTCAGGAGAAAACAATCAAGGAGAATCAAAGCAAGCTGACTATTGAAACTGTAGAATCTTGAGGAGAAAAAAAGAGTTGTTAGGTCATTCAGAGGGCCTTAAAATTACATAGTTTTCAGCCATTGAGAATAGATGGGAAAAAGTTGCAAGACAAATAGGACTGAGCCCACAGATCTGAAATGGAATGAACAATTCCCAGGTTGTGCAGAGCTTTTTCAAAATGCTGGTTGGTTGGATTTATTCAAGAATATCGATGCCTATAACACTGAGGTCTCATATAAATTTGCCTAATGCTATAACCAGGACATGGTAGTATTTGATACCCTGAAGTTTAAGTTGACAGTGGAGCTAGTTGCTGAAGCTACATGAGTTAGAAATGAAGGTGAAATGTGGTTCAAAAAGTTTCCTTTCACTTTTAATTCCCATAGGTACCTTTTACCTGGAATTACTCCTAACTGGAGCAAAGGAATACTAATCCAGAATTTCATAAATGAGTGGGTGGAGCCCATTAAAATCCTACAAATCTATATCACCTGTGACGCGAGATATGCCTATGTTTTCAAATATCATTTTAGGTTCTTATAGCATCTGGTTGGTGAATCTAGAATGAGTCTTCCTTTCTTCTTGTTTAAAAGTTCGCAGAAGATGTCAAGTAGAGTTAAGGGGCATCAGGATCACACTTCACAATCCATCTTCCACCATGGTTTGATCAAATTGATTATAAAAAAGAAGGGAAGACATGGGAGTATTTTCTATTCTAGTCTGGTTTCCAAATCAACCAAGAAGAGCAGCAAACCAAAAAACATGTAGACAAAGGGAAAACCCTAGTTAGGAAACTAGGTTAGAAAATCAAGATTGAAGACAAAAAGGATATTAAACTTGAAGAAGCACCAGAGCCCTCGAGGGAAGATCATGAACATCAAAATTTTTCAGCTGACAGTAAATGCAAAGGTTTACTGTTTACAAAAAAGGAAGATCAGCCTATGCAGGATAGGGTAATAGCAGAAAATTTTAGTGAAGAGAAAATTGTTGCCACAGAGAAGATTGTTGTAAAGGAAGAAAACATCTAGGCCCAGCAAAGGAGCCCCATCACTATATTATCTGAGGATGAGGGATATCTATTAGAGGAAGATGAATTTACTATCAAAAGTGAAGCTAGGGTTGGTTCATGCAGGGAATTCTCCAGTCTAGAAGAGAAGACAATAAGACCTAAGAAAAGGAAGACTAAGGTAAAAGCTGTGGAGTTAGCTATAGTAAGACATCAAGGGAAAACTTTGAAAATGGTAAAATAACTTTCCTCAGAATGGAGGCCAAAAAACAGACCTAAAAATAAACTGAGGCTAAATATGAAAAGGCTTTTAAACCCTAGGTTAAATTCAAAATAAATAACTGTGCTTGATGATGATTCTTCAGATGAAAAGTCATTGAAGACAGAAAAAGAGTCTAGTCTCACTGAGACTAAACTCTCAGCTGTATTTTTAGAATTAAGGAGTGAAATGATCCAAGAACAACAGAAAAAAGAAGTTGAAGTCTCTCATTGTGAAGACCAGCACTTGATAGATGAAACTACACTTGTTGAAGCAGCGATTCAGGAAAATCCTATTGTTAAGGGTGTGTCTTCAAGGCTGCTACAGGAAGATGAAGACATTTTCAGAAGGCTAGATATCCCATGGTTGCCCAATGAGATGCAAGATACCACAACAGGGAAAGTCTTTGATTCAGAAAGGGAGAACCTGCAAAGAACCATTAAACAATACAAGCATCAGATGGATTACATGCAGGAGGTGAATGATGGCTTGATCCTAGCAAACAGAAGACTCAGGGAGGATTTGCAAGAAGCGAATGAGCACTATCAAGAGCTGACAACAGTTTCTAAGTAGGCCCTGAAGAGGAAGAGAAGCACAGATTTACAATGCGCAGAACTGAAGCAGACTGTCAAAGGCTTGTAGCAGCAGAATGAAGAACTTACAAGAATATTAGCAGGTATGGAAGCTAAGTAAAAGAGAGCCAGGAAGAAATCCCAAGCTTTGGATGGAATAGCCTTAATGGCTGAAGCTGCCAAAGACCTTTTAGTTTGGTATTTAGTCAGTTACTTGTTATGTCTTTTGATAAACACTTTAGTTAGTCAGTTATTAGTTATGATTTTGAAGAAATACTTTATTTTGTAAATATAATTTCAATTTATCCTATCGATGAGTTGGCTGAGGACAGTTAGGGTTAAAACCCTAACTGATTTTGTAAGAAACAGTATTTAGATAGATGAGAAAGATAGAAGGGGGGTTCAATTTTTTGGAGGACTTCAGGAGGTCTTTGGACTTATTGATGAGATAAGTACCTAACTCTCATATGTATTTGACGATAGAATTATGAAATATATGATCCTTTACACCCTTCAGTATATGTTTTGGCTTCATTTTTGACTTGTTTAGTTACATGACTGATAAATTCATTACTGGTTTATGGTTTATATGCTGGCAGTGCTTTTCTTTTGTGAATGAACTTCATTATCATGTTCTGTTGGATTCTGGTAATTATATGATGCATCTCTGTCTTTCTTTACTTATGATTCAAATTCTATTTGGGTCATGAGTGTATTCCCTATTTGTCACCAAACTTTACAACCAAGAAAACCTTTCAGAAACCCTAAAACCTAGTTTACTTGATTGAATTTTTGGGATTGTGTTGGCTTGTTTCTTTATAGCTTGGAAACAATTTCTGGCACAAACAGGTATCATATAGGATGATCCCTTATCACATGACACTTTTATTTTTAGCTTATAATCACTTCCTTGTTAATGAATTTAGGTAGGGTTTAGGTCAACTAGGTTAGGAAACTCTAAACCTCTTTGAGTACTAGATGTGATACATAAATTCGAAATTTCATTTAAGCACTTAAAAATTAGTAAGATGTGATCAATGTTTTATCATAGTCGTTTTCACTAAACATATTAATTTTTAAGAAACTCCTAGAATTTATCCAGAGCCCATACTCAACACTAAAAAACATGGATGTACAAACTTATTGCAATTCCAGAGCTCCTTGCTCAACACTAATGCTAGGATGTATTTGTTGGATACACCTAGGGATAAAATGGAAAAGGATCCGATGTTCTACAGCTTATGCTCTATATCAACTTGGAATTCTCCAAGGCTTATGCCCAACATTTCCAATTCTTATCTTTTCATGTCCCTCATAGATTCCTTCTCAACACAAAGGTTTCATAACTCATGTTCTCCATAGCCTGTCACTCAACACAACATTAAAATATTCATGTGCTCCAGAGACTCTCGCTCAACACAAACATGAAATACTCATGTACTCCATAGCTTCTCTCTCAATGCAAAACATCAAATACTCATGTGCTCCAAGGCTTCTCACTCAAAACAAAACATCAAATACTCATGTGCTTGAGAGCTTGTGCTCAACACAAACATCTCATCAATTATGTGGTTCAAGTTCCACACCTGACACATGAAATAATATACATAAAACATATGCAATTGGATTACACCCAATATATCAAACAAATCATCATTCTCATGTGCAGTGGGGTCTTATGCCCATTACACAAAATAAAACGTCAAAGAAACATCATAAGCAGTGGGCCTTCTGCCCATAACTGTTGGGTCAAAAATTAGGGATATTACATCCCTCCCCGCTTAGAGCAACACCATCCATGGTGTTCTAGGGACTAGGAATGAAATCATGAAACAAGGTAGGGTAAGCCTCTCTCATGGTGGCTTCATTCTCCCAAGTAGTCTCATCGTCCTCAAAGTGCTTCCATTTCAATTTCAATTGGACTATGGTGCACTTCCTGAGATACACCTCTCTCTTGTACAGTATATGAATGGGTTTAGGTACAAACTCCCCTTTAGTTTCTACCTGTAACAAGGACCAATCAATCACATGTTTAGTATCATATACATATTTATTTAATAAGGATGCGTGGAAAACATTATTAAATCTTATGTGAGTAGGTAAAGCTAGTTCATATGCCACTATCCCTCTCTTGGCTAGTATCTCAAAGGGTCCATAAAATATTTGTGCTCACTTTCCACACCTTCCCAAGCGTAATGATCTTCTTTTTTCTCTTACTTTCAAGTAAATATGGTCACCTATATGATAATATTTATCTTTTTTTCTTATATTCCTAACTCTTTTGGTAGCCTTGTGCTTATTTAAGGTTCAATTGGACCTTGGTAACCAATTTTTCCAATTCCTTTAGTAATTCAAGCCCTAACATGAGCCAATCTATTGGGATATCCCAAGTAACTTGTGTTCTACACTTCCATTCATAGAGTACCTCGAAGGGAATCATCTTGGAAGAGGCCCGGTATTCGTTGTTATATGAAAACTATGCAAGATGTAGGTAATATTCCCACTTGGTGGGGTTGTTCATGAAATACATCCTCAGCATGTCCTCTAAAATCTGGTTACTCATTTTGTCTACCCATCATCCCGCTCATGGTAACAAGTACTAAATTTTAAATACGTCTCTAATCCAGAGAATAAGGATCTCTAAAAGTTCCCAGTAAAATTTGTATCTCTATCCGAGATGATTTCCTTGGGTATCCTATGCAATATGAATATTTCTTTTAAGAATATGTCATCAATGTGTACTTTCTTGTAGTCTGACTTCACTGGAATAGAGTGTGCTGCTTTTGACAACTTCTCAACTACTACAAAGATGGAGTCATTTTTATTCTTACTCTTTGGTAGAACTGTAATAAAATTGATACTAATGACCTCCCACTTCCATTCCGGAATGGGAAATACCTGCAACAATCCTGATGGATGCTGGTGCTCAGCATTGACCAGCTAACATTCTTGACATTTTGTGATAAACAATGCTATGTCGGCCTTTAACTTAGGCCAGGAAAAGTGTTTCTTTATCACGGATATCATCTTTTGATATCTCGAATCCCTAAGTAGGGTGTCCGATGAAATTCTGTGAGGATGATGGACTTGATGCCCCCTCCTTCCAGAACGTACAATCTTTCTTTGGACCACAACAATCCTACTTCGTCTATTGTGTACTCTTTTTGTTGCTGAAACAACTTGTGCTCTTGGACCTTCTTGAGGATTTCAACATAGAAATGGTCAACTCTGTTGGTTGTTCTAATCCTCTCGTGTAATTCCAAATTGGTTTGACTTAAAGTCACCTCATATAACATATGAGCTCTTCGGCTTAAAGCATCAATAATTTTATTCTCCTTGACCTTTACATGCTTTAGCTTGAAATGGTACTTGCTAAGGAAATCCAACCATCTGGCCTTCATGGCATTCAGATCCAGTTGCTCAAATAAATTCTTCAAACTCATATTGTCTATTTTCATAATAAATTTCTTCCCCATGTGGTAGTGCCTCCACATCTTCAAAGCATGGATGATGGATACTAACTCAATATCATGGGAGGGGTAGTTCTATTCGTGTTCTTTTAACTTTCGTGATTCATAACATATCGTGCAATCGTTCTGTAAGAGGACTCATCCGAGCCCTTCCTTACTTGCATACGTGCAAACAACAAAATCCCCATCGGGATCCATAATTTGTAGTATTGGTGCAGTCATCAAAATATGTTTAAGCTTATAAAAAATTTCCTCACACATGGTCATCCATAAGAACTTGTTTGCCTTGTTTTTCGAAGTGTTCATGGGACACACTATCCTCAAAAATTTCTCAATGAACTTTCAGTAGTAACTGGCTAATCCCAAAAGGAACCTAATGTCAGTGACACTTGTCTGGGTCCATGGCTATCCCCTTCTCGGAGATGATGTGCCAAAATACTGTATATGTGGTTTGTAAAAATCACATTTACTAAACTTGGCGTAGAGCTAGTGTTCCCGTAACACCAGTAGTATTATGCAAAGATGCTCCTCGTGTTCCTCTTTACTCTTAGAGTAAACTAGGATGGCATTTATAAATAGCAAAAAAAATTTATCGAGGTATTTACTAAAGATATTGTTCATCATACATATAAATTTTGTGGGTGCATTGGTCAACCTGAATGGAATTACTACAAACTTGTAGTGGTTTTGCCTAGTACGAAAGGTGGTTTTATGAATATCCTTTTCATGGATCAGTACATGATGGTATTCAAACTGCAGTTCAATCTTTGAAAATATCTTGGCTCCTCCTATTTGATTGAACAAGTCATTGATCCTAGGGAGTGGGTATTGGTTCTTGATGGTCATCTTGTTAAGTTAGTGGTAATTAATGCACATCCATATCGTACCATCCCTCTTCTTTACGAAAAGTATCGGTGCTCCCCAAGGAGACACACTAGGTTGGAAATATCTCTTCTCAATAAACTCCTACAACTGCAATTTGAGTTCAACTAACTCTGGTGCGATCATGTGGTAAGCGGACTTTAAATTCGGAACTGACCTTGGAGTCAGTTCTATGGAAAAATATAGGTCTCATTTCGGTGGTGATCTTGGTGTCTCCTCAGTAAATACATCTGTGAAGTCTACGAGAACTAGAAATTCCTCAATGTGATGTTCTATTTCAACTTCTATGTCCTAGATGTTCACTGCAAACAGTATTCATCCTTTCCTAATGCACTTATTTTCTTGTAAAGTAGATATTTGCCTTACATATACTTTCTTAGGTATGCCTTAAATATTTACCTGATTTGCTTGGCTATAGTGTACAAAAGATTGACTTGTGTAAACAAAAGAGAATGACATGGTGTTGTTCCAACCAGTCCATGTTGATAAGTATATCATATGATCCTAAGGGTAGAATGTTTAGATTTATCCTAGGAGAAAAACCAATCAGGTTTACCTCACAATCTCTATCTATTTCAGAAACATTTTGTTTCGTACCCATGGCTAATTGCACTAGCCATAGTTTCTCATGTCTAACCTTGTCTAGTTTACATAAATCAATAAATTTATGCAATAAATAGCTTTAGCAAGCACCGAGGTCAATACATATTGAAATAGAAGTGTTGGAAATCTTACCTTCTATCTCAACCATGGTCACCTGATGATCTACCTGTTGACCATCCAAGGCTGCATAAATCCTCGGTGTTCCAGCTATGTCCTATACCATTGGTTCTTCCTCTAAGTTGTGCAAGACTCCATTGGTATTGTTCTTATAGTCTCGGGCACAATGGGGCCCTTGCCATTTCCAGCATTTGATTTGCAGTGGGCCAACATTAGCTCCCCCATTTTCTTCTAGTTTGTTAGCATTTGAAGCTGGTACATATGGCTTCGTACCTATCTTGTTGAAGTTTTTATTGGCTGGAAAACTATTGTTCTGTTTTTAGTAACGTGGTGGGTTGAAACCTGGTTTGCAGTTGTCCAAGAAGGTACTAGACCTGTCTCTACTTCTTTTGATGTTTTCCTATGTCATCTTTCCATGCTCATAGCAAAGCCTATATTTGTGTAGGGTGGTGTCCAATGTTTTAGGCATGTCAAATTCAATCCTCTCCCGAAATTTGCGAGGAAGACATCTTAAAAACTGTTGTATTTTCACTTTATCATCCTTTATATATGGCACATAATTGAACATATCCAAAAATTCGTTAATAAAAGAATCGATGCTCGTGGAACCCATTCTTAACTCATGAAACTCTTTCACCTTCCCGTCGAAGAATATTTTAGACATGTATTTTTCCTAAAACATTATGCGAAATTTACTCCATTGTATTTGTTTAGTCGGTAATTTGTTTCTTCATTTTGGTTTGACTTCTCCAATTTTGGTTGGTTTTTTCATTTTATTTGAAGTAATTTTTGTTTCAAGCCTCATTATTAGTTTCCTTTAGGGACTCTTTGGTTGTTAGATGATTTTTTGAGCTTGCTTTTTATATGATTGTTTTACCTTTTTATCCTTTGCATTTTAATGGGGTTAAAGAAAAGTCGTGCTATCAAAGAATTGATTCACAAATGTTTGTTTTGAGCATACCTAGACATGATTACCACTCTAGCAACTTTTAAAACCTCCTACAAAATGTAAAAAAGCTGAAAAATGGCGCAAAAATAGCACTAATGATATTCTTGTAGCGCTGGAGCGAAAAATTACAAAGGGTGCGCTACAAGAATATCGCGGCCCTTTTATTTTTCGATTTTCAAGCAAGTTTTTATCATGATTTTAATCTGTGAATGACTAATAACATACGGTGAACTGTTGGATACGTGTAAGCCTCAATTTTAGCGCGATTCCAGGTGGTTTTGAGTCGAGAAACAAATCATGGCCATCATTGCCCATAATGCGGGATTGGTTTGACAGTTATCAACAAATTTCGGTCTAAGGTGGCATGATTTTCCTTTCACACACATTATTAGAGGAAAGGAGGGCTCGTGAAGTAAATCAAACCACTAGAAAGGTGGATTATGTTGCTGTAGAGCAAAGACAGAGTTATGAAGGCCAGCGAAAATTAGGGCTTTTCAATCCCGTTACCTGCAGTCAAAGTGATCACATAAAGACATCTGTACACACAAGGAAAGGCAGTTGATAGCTCAATACATAGGTTTAAAACATTGCAATTGAACAGTTGGCAGGTATTTCACTATTAATCCCTATAATTGAAAATTTGGGAATTTTCTCGCTGGAGGTCGTTTTGGAGAAATTAGTTGAGGCAAGGGTTAAAATAGGTTCCAAAATGAAATGTTAACCCCAGAAATAACTGCCTGGAGCTGTTCTGAAGAATTTTATTGAACAAAGCATCAAAATAACCCTAAGCTTAAAGCATTCAATTTTTGGAACTTCGAGACAGTTTGAAGGAAAGTTGTTTATGTTTTGGCTCTCTAATACACTCAAAAAACTCTGATATTGATACAGTATGGGTGTAATGAGCTGACTGATTAAGATTCCTATCAGACTTAATGCTAACTTGAGTCATAGTGTACAGGAAGCAACATTGGAATGAATTGTAGACTGTTTTATTATGCTCATCCCTTACACAGGAAGTCTTCAGTTTGTTTGAGAAGCTGGTGATAGTTGTCATATTTGCAAAGTCAATTGTTTGAGGAATAATATTGGCATTTATATAAAGTTTTCGATGAGAGCCTCTTGTGTAAATGAATGATACATATGATACCTAGAAGTTGCTGAAAAGTGGGTTGTCTGCTGCAGAGTTTAATTGTTTTTAGAAACATATGAAGGCAAATACAGGAAGCCCTAGTATCACTTTGATGAGCTGAAAAGAGATAGGTGTGGGATGAACAGTCTGCAATAAATTCTAAAGTGACAACAGAGTTCATTTATGAAAAACCTTTTTTGTGCAGAGATGTTCATGAAACATGCTGACAGGGTGTAGATACTGATACACAATTTGCTTGACAGGTTGAAGATGGTCTTTTGTTTAAAAAACAGTCTGATTGATGATTAAGCTTCAAATCTTTTGCAATTAGCCTATACACAGACCTAATTTGCATTATTAGGACAAAGGAACATGGAAGCCCTCAGTGATGTTAATTTGTCCTCTTATTGAGAAGTTTTGCTTCACCTTTTAAAATATACAGGTTTGTTCAGATATGTGCAGGAATTGTGAAGAAGTTTGAAGAAGCAAAAAACCAGTTTATAAAGCATCCTCTGAACCCTAACACAAGACAGCTTCTAGTTTCTGAAGGGAAAAGATGGGCAAGAGTGGAAAAAGTGGTAAGATCAATAGGGCTAAGCCCACTGACTTAACCTGGATTGAGAAGCTCCCTGATTGTGGTGAATTGTTCCAACAGGCAGGTTGGCTAAATTTCATCAGGAAAATAGATGGCTACAATGCACAAGTGTCTTGTAAGTTTGCTCAGGGTCTTAAAAATGATATGGTCATCTTTGATGCTCTCAAATTCAAGTTGACTGTAGAACTAATTGCAGAGGCTACTGGGATCAGTAATGAGGGTGAGCCTTGGTTCAAGAAATCACCTTTTGACTTTGAACCTCAGAGATACCTATTACCCAATGTGACTCCTGATTGGAGTAAAGGTATTCTTATCCAGAATTTTAGAAAAGAGTGGGTTGAGCCCATAAGGATACTGCAGAGTTATGTGACTTGTGAGGGCAGGTATGCATTTGTATTTAAATATCACTTTAGATTCCTTCAGCACATGGTGGGAGTCTCAAAGATGAACCTGCCATTCTTCTTTTTGAAGAGCCTGCAGAAAATGTCCAGCAGGGTAAAAAAACATGAAGATCACACATCCCAGTCAATTTTTCATCATGGATTGATCAAGCTAATCATCAGTACTGTATTGCAGCATGAGGGAAGAACTTGGGACTTTTTTCTGTTTTTGTCTGGTATTCATGTCACAAAGGAAGAACAACAGCCAAAGAGGCAAACTGATAAAGGAACTGTAATGATGAAGAAACTAGGTCATAAAGCTAAGCCTGTAGACAAAGAGAAGTCTAAAGTTGAAGAAGTAGCAGAGCAGGTAAAGATGGACAACAAATTTAAAAGGTCTTCAGTTGGCATCACAGACAGGTATTCATTGTTTACAAAAGAGGAACTGCAGCTTAGGCAGCAGCCCACAGCACCTGCAGAAAATTCTGAAGAAACTAAAACTGTTGTTGAAGAAAAGGCTGATTTACCTGAAGATGAATTTCAAACTAAACAAAGAAGTCCCCTCACCATTTTGTCTGAAGACGAGGGATACTTATTAGAAGATGAACATTTAATTGCTGAAGCAGAGCCAAGTGCTGAAGCCTGTGGAGAATTTCTCATCTCAAAGATTAAAACAGATAGACCTAATAAGAAGAAAAAGAGGACTGTAGCTACATATAGAAGGTCTAAAACTAGGCCAACCAATAAAATCAGATGGAACATGAAGAGGTTACTGAATCCCAAATTGATTTCCAAGCAAGAAATTGTTTTAATTGACTCTTCCTCAAATGAAGAAGCAAAGATTGGTAGAAAGGACAGCTAAGGCAAGGGGAAATCAGCTCCTAAACCTTCTCCTTCTTCTCAGCCTGCAAAAGGGAAAGGATCACAGTTTGTAAAAGAGTTTGAGCAGCCCAATTCTGAATTGACTACAATAGTTCTTGAGATAAAAGATAAACTCTTAAAACAACAGCAAGAAGAAAAGGCAAAAGCATGTCCTGTTGAAAATCAGGAGTGGGAGGAAGAAGATGAAGCAATACTCAGGCAAGAAGGAATTATAAAAGAGCCTAGTATTCCTACTAATTTCTCAGATTTTTTAATGCAGGATGCAAATATACTTAATATCCCTAGTTTTGATGAAGATAATTTACAGGAAAGTATTCAGAAATACAAGCAACACATGAAACACTTACATGAGACTAATGATGGGCTATTTAAAGTTAACAGAGGGATTATAGAGGAGTTGCAGGATGTCCATAATCATTTCCTGGAGCTATCAGACGTTTCCAAAGAAGTTCTTAAGAGGAAAAGAGCTTCTGATAGGCACTGTTCAAAGCTGGAGAAGATAGTTGAAAGTTTACAGCAGGAAAATGAAGACCTTCAGAAAAAGATAGCTGATATGTAGAAGAAACACAAAAGAACAAAGAAGAGGTCTCAAAGCCTAGATGGTATAGCACTACTTGTTGAAGCAGTGAAGGAACTTTGAATCAGCTATGCTTTTAGTTAGTGTATTTGTTTGATAAACACTTGTTGCTAATGATTTGCTATTTTTAGCAATTTTGTAATTTTGTAAAAAATGTACTTTTTACTTTACCTACCTTAGTGAGTCAATGGAGACAGTTAGGATGGAAAACCTAACTGATTTTGTAGAAGATGACTATTTAGAGGAGTTAGAAAGACACTTTAGGGGTTCTGATTTTTGGGAGCATCGGGAGGTTTACAAGACTGTTTTGTCTGCAAACTTGTTCAGAGATAAGTATTGTAGCTCTTATAAGCATTTGCTGATAAAATAATGTGATATATGACTTTTTCCCCTTCAGATTGTCTGTGTTGGATTTGTTATTGAGTTTGGTTTGCTTCTTAAATGATAAATTCATTGCTAGTTAATGTGTATTTTCTGGTAATGCTTATCCTTTATGTATAAACCTCAGCATAGTCTTTCTGTTGGATCTTATGTGATATGTTATGCATCTTTATCAGTTTCTGTTTATGATTTAGTTGTTACTTTTATTCTGAATGTATTCCCTGACTGTTCTTGAAGCTTACAACCAAAAACACATTAAACAACCCTAAACCCTAGTTTTATTGAATTTTACATTTGATATTGTGTTGGCTTGTTTCTCTGGCCTTAGAAACAATTTATGGCACAAACATCTTTGGCGCCGTTGCCAGGGACGAAAATGAAGCATATCTTCCCTGGGATACTTACCTGTTTTCCTGGTTTAAGTGGTGGACTTGAACCAGCATTTTTGAAGGCTATTTTCACCAAAAATTTGTCACAATGGCTTCTAGAGTAATTGGAACCAGGAGAAGACCTACTTCTCCCTTGCAACTTGGTGTGACAGACCCTGAACAGATCATAAAAACAGTAAGAAAGCTCAGAGGGTCTCAATCTTTCCCAGCCTCCTGTGACCCTGACCAGTTGGGTGTGTTAGTACATTCAGCTGGAACCTCACCTTGGATAAAACCTACTATTCCTGAGAGTACTTTTCAAGTTTTTACCAATCCTGAAGCCTTTTTGAAAGCTAAGATTGCTTCTCCTGGTAAAATACTCCTTTTCCAGCTGAAAGTAGGAAAGAGTCCTTTCCAAGCAAGTTCTAGTCAAACTTCCTCATCTTCAAAACCTCAGTCCAAAATGGCAGCTCAAAACCCACCCATGGATATGATGGATAGGATGGTTGCAGCCAGGTATGCACCATTAGCCTTGCCCCAACCTTTACATGCTTTTCCTAGAGGATATTATCAGAAGTATATGCCTAGGTTCAATGGGCAGGGGGAAACCACTGCTGAAGAACATTGGGAGGCTTTCCTGAGTTATGCAGACAATCAGAACATTGAGATTAAAGATGTATGGATGAGGGTATTTGTTCAGAGCTTCGATGGGCATGTAAGAAAGTGGTTCAGAGAATTGCCTGCCAATTCAATCACCATAATTGAAGAAATCCAAGATCTTTTTCTGAGGCAATATAACTGAATTTGGAGCTCTCAGAAGAAAGAAGGAGGAGACTGTTGCTGATTTCTCAAAAAGGTTTAACAAAATGTATAGTAGAATCCCAGCAGAAATTAAACCTACTGAAACATCAGCTAAGCTTACCTATGCCAATGCATTTGATCATAAATTCTCTTTGCTACTGAGAGAAAGGAGAGCTGTCACTTTGCTGAACATGCAAGATGCAGCATTGGAGGTGGAGTCAAACTTACTAGCTTCAAATAAACTTAAAAAAGAAACACCTCAACAACTGTATGAAAGGAAGGGAAAGAAGGAGGATGTTTCAACAAGTGCTGCACCTCAGTCTGCTGAAGCCAAGATAGATGAGATGGCTAATCTTATAAAGATTCTTACTGCCAAGCTGAACAAATTAGAGCTTGAAAATAATTCTGCCAAACCTGCTCCAGAAGCTGAGAGGAATCCTAATAACCAAACTCAGTTTAGGAGGCAGTTTGCTCCAAGATTTATACCAAGAGAGCACAGAAATAATGACATTCAGCGAGAAAGGAGGGAGAATGAAGATCAAAGAGTGCCCCCACCTCTTCAAAATAATGTAGCTGATGAAGAAGAGGTTGATGAACAGCTGCTTTTTGAAGAGACTGAAACTGATCAGGATATGAACCACTTTGGAGATGGATTGTATGCAGGTTTTGTTACTGAAGAAAATTTTCTAAATTTTGAATATTATGATGCTGACATGTATGAAGTTGAAGATGATTTAGATGTTGAGAAAACTGCTGTAAATACTGATGTTCAGCAGAAGGCACCTAAGAAGATTATAAATCTTAGATCAGGCCCAAAGCAAGTAGTCCAAGCCACAAAGAAGAAGGTAGCTGCTCCTGCTGCAAATATTCCTGCTGCTAATGTTCCTGCTGCACCTGTTCCTGATCCTATTATACAGAAGAAGCAATTTGCAGAAAAATTCAAGAAGAATGCTGAAAGTGAGGAGGTAAACAAAGCTGTCCAAAATTTCAGTTTAGAAATTGAACTAGGCAAATTAAAAATTCCTGTACCATTGACTGAGCTTATTAAGAATCCATCATACAAAGAAATAGTCCTGAAAGTAATGAATGTGCCTAGTAATCAGCCTATTTCAGATATTGTAAATTTGCAAGAAGAAAGCCCAAAGATATTCATTGGATCTGCCCTAGCTGAGAAAACAGAAAATGAGGCTGGTGCTTCACCCCTTTTTATGTCACCTTGACTGTCCATGATCAAATGATCCACAATCGTCTGTTAGATTCGGGAGCATCCCATAACTTAATTCCCAAAGCTGTAATGGAAGCCCTTGGTCTCAGTATCACCAAACCTTACCATGATTTATATGCTTTTGACTCCCGAGCTGTGAAGTGTCTAGGAGTAATTAAAGACATGGTTGTCAACCTTACTCAGCTGCCCATGAAGAGTGTCATAATGGATGTTGTTGTAGCTGATATCACACCCAAGTTTGGTATGCTTCTTTCAAGATCCTGGGCAAAGAAGGTTGGAGGAACCTTACAAATGGACCTTTCATATGCCACCATTCCTGTTTTCAGTGGGGAAAATAGAAGACTGTACAGAGAGCTGCAATTTTCTTACATAGTCACAGATGATAAAAACCCCACTAATCATCCATTTTACTCTGTTGATAAAGATCTTCGTACATGTATGTTAAATTTCAGTGATGAGGACAATTCAGGTGGTTTGTTACAAGTGGAGAAAGATCAGCCTATAAAACACATCAGAGAAGAAGAAGATGCACTGTGGGAGTTGTACTTTGATGGATTCTCATGCAAAGAGGGTGCTGGAGCTGGAGTTTTACTCATTTCTCCTGGAGGTGAAACAGTGAAACTCATGTATAAGCTGGAATTTGTTACCACTAACAACACTGCTAAGTATGAATCTCTACTACTGGGACTGAAAGCTGCTAAATACTTAGGCATTCAGCAAATTGCTGCATATGGTGACTCCGAATTGGTTGTTCAGCAGGTGAAGAACAATTATCAAGTAAAGCAGGGTTTGCTGAAGATCTATAGAAATGAGGTATGGGATATGATGGAAAATTACTTCATAGCATTTAATATTACTCATATTCCAAGGAATCATAATGAAACTGCAGATTCATTGGCTCTAGCAGCCTCATATTTCAGAATTCCTAAAACTACTTAGCTAAGGTATCCAATAGAGGTTAGGTACAGACCATGTGTACCTGATAATGTGAAGCATTGGAGGGTATTCGAATATGACATTGAAATTAAGAGATTCCTTGAGCTTACAGATGAGTTTTCAAATACCCAAATTGACCAGGATGGAGAGGAAAAACAAGAACAGGATAATAAGTCTGTTGAAAATGTATTTGTTGAAAATGAGTTTCCTGAAGGTGAGATTGCAGGTCATAAGATCATTGAGTTGAAGAGTAATTTTATCCCTAAAGGTTTAGTGCCTTTAGAAAGAATTTTTACCAAAGATGACACTCCATCAAAGCCAGTGGTTCAATCTTCAGAAGACAATGTAGTAGACTGCAATATTGGTACTGCAGAAAATCCAAGAATGGTAAAAATTTCCAAATCTCTGACAGCTGAACAAAGGAGCAGATATATCAAGCTTTTGAAAGAACATGTGGATGTATTTGCATGTTCCTATGAGGAGTTAAGAACCTATGATACAGCAATCATTCAACATAAGGTTCCCTTGAAGCCTAATGTTAAGCCTTTCCGATGGAAATCAAGAAGGATAAATCCAGCCTTATTTCCTGTGATTGAAAAGGAAATAAAGAAGTTGTTGGATGCTAAGATAATAGTACCTCTAAGGTACTCTTCCTGGGTTGCAAATCTTGTACCTGTTAGGAAAAAGATTGGGGAGATAAGACTATGTGTTGATTTCAGGAATCTTAACAGATCTTCATTAAAAGACAACTATCCTCTTCCAAAGATTGAACAGGTATTACAGCAGGTAGTCGGAGCACAGAGGATTTCCATGGTGGATGGATTTTCAGGGTACAATCAGATTGCCATGCACCCTGATGACAAGGAAACGATAGCCTTTACCACTCCCTGGGGGACTTTCATGTATGACAAGATGCCCTTTGGTCTGATGAATGCTGGAGCAACCTTTCAGAGAGAAATGAACATTGCATTCGTGGGGGAAAAAGATAAGTTTGTTGTTATCTATTTAGATGACATCACTGTGTTCTCACTGTCTGATGATGAGCACTTAAAACATTTGAGGCAAACTTTCCAAAAATGCAGAAAGTTTGGCTTGTCTTTGAATCCCAAGAAATCTCATTTTGCTGTGCAAGAGGGTAGATTGTTGGGCCACTTGGTCTCTGCTGATGGCATCCGAATAGATCCGGAGAGAGTCCAAGAAATACTGAAGATTAGTTTGCCTAGGAGTAAGAAAGATGTGCAATCATTCATTGGTAAGATAAATTTTCTGCGGTGGTTTATTCCTATTTTTTTTGAAACTATTAAACAAATCACAGCCATGTTAAAGAAGGACCAAGAAGTCAGGTGGACTGTTGATGCAAAGGCTGCATTCGAGAAAATCAAGGTAGCTCTTACTGAAGCACCAGTCTTGGTAAGTCCTGATTTTACCAAAGAATTCCTTACTTTTTCATTTGCTTCAGAAGATACAATTGCAGCTGTCCTACTCCAGAAGAATAAAGAAGGATTGGAGTAGCCCATTGTCTTTTTCAGTAAAACTCTTAGGGATTCTGAGCTAAAGTATAGTACATTGGAGAAACAAGCCTATGCTCTAGTGAAGGCTCTAAAAATTTTCAGAATTTATATCCTGCATTTAAAGGTAATTTCATTTGTTCCAAATGCTGCAGTGAAGGATATCTTGACACAACCTGACAGTGAAGGAAAGAGAGGGAAGTGGATTGCAAAGATTATGGAATATGAGGTAGAAATAAAACCTACTAAGCTTGTTAAGGGACAAGGATTGGTAAAGCTACTGGCTGCTTCAAATTGTCGGGCACTAGGATTGCATGTCATGGCTGAAGATATTGCTCATGAAGAAGATCAAGCAGCACTTGAAAAAGATAAGATCATGGAATTTTATTCATCTTCAGTTTGGTATGCTGATATTGTTCATTTTCTGTTGTTTTTGCAATGCCCTGATCACTTAGATAGGAAGGCTGCTAGATCTCTGAAACTCAAAGATACCAAGTATTGTTTGGTGGAAGATCAATTGTTTTGGAAGGACCCAAGAGGTATCTTGCTCAGGTGCTTAGATCAATATGAAATAGGAGAGGTGATTTCAGAGTCTCATGAAGGAGCCTGTGGAGGGCATAAATATTGGAAAAAAATAGCTTACAAAATTTTGAGAGCTGGATACTATTGGCCCACCTTATTTTCAGATGTTTACCAGCAGGTAAGAGCCTGCATTCCTTGTCAGAAATTTGCAGGAAAACAGAAATTATTGTCTTTGCCTTTAAATCCTATTGCAGTCAATCATTCCTTTTCAGCAATGGGGTCTGGATTTTATTGGAGAAATTAATCCAGCATCTTCAGGACAGCATCATTGGATTCTGACTGCCACAGATTTCTCCACAAAATGGGTGGAAACCATTCCTACAAGGAATGCTTCAGATAAGGTGATTATGGAGTTCATTGAAGACAATATCTTGAGCAGATTTGGCTGTCCATAGAGATTAATAACAGACAATGCCAAGGCATTCAAATCCAAGGCAATGGTGGCCTTCTGTGAGAAAAATGGCATCATTCTGAAACACTCAACTCCCTATTATCCTCAGGGAAATGTCCTGGCTGAATCATCTAACAAGAATATCATTCAAAGCATCAAGAAACTGCTGAAGCATAATAAAAGGTCTTGGGATTCAATGCTGAAATATGCTTTGTGGGCAGATAGGATCACTGTGAAGCAGGCCATTGGTACTTCTCCTTTTCAGCTGGTTTATGGTACAGAGGTAGTATTTCCTGTTCAGCTAGGGATTCCAGTAATGAAATTCCTCCAGAATTCACAAGAGGAACCGGATGATATGCAAAGGAGAATCTTTGAAATGATAGAGTTACAGCAAAATAGAGAGAAGGTGGACAAAGAAGCTCAGCTGTACAGAGCCAAGGTAAAAACAGGTTTGACAGAAATATTAAAGAAAATACTTTCACAGAAGGTGAGATGGTTTTAAGATGGGATGCAAGGAAGGAGCAAAAGGGAAAACATGGTAAGTTTGACAATCTTTGGTTTGGTCCTTTTCTGATATCAAAAGTTTTAGAAAACAATACTTTTATCTTGCAGTCCCTGGAAGGTGAGGAGTTGTCCATCCCTATGAATGGATGATTCCTCAAACATTTTTACATTTTATAAGGGCATTTTTTCACTGATCATTGTACATACCGGTGTGAGTGAGATAGAATAAAGACTCCATAGCCCAATGGAAGTTTGCAGATAGCTAAGTTAGAGGATAGAAGGCACTGGTCTACAAGTTCTTGAAGCCTCATAGGGAGGACTTCATCCCGCAGCTGGAGCCAGATGTTTAGTCGGTAATTTCTTTCTTCATTTTGGTTTGACTTCTCCAATTTTGGTTGGTTTTTTCATTTTATTTGAAGTAATTTTTTGTTTCAAGCCTCATTATTAGTTTCCTTTAGGGACTCTTTGGTTGTTAGATGATTTTTTGAGCTTGCCTTTTATATGATTGTTTTACCTTTTTATCCTTTGCATTTTAATGGGGTTAAAGAAAAGTCATGCTATCAAAGAATTGATTCACAAATGTTTGTTTTGAGCATACCTAGACATGATTACCACTCTAGCAACTTTTAAAACCTCCTACAAAATGTAAAAAAGATGAAAAATGGCGCAAAAATAGCACTAATGATATTCTTGTAGTGCTGGAGCGGAAAATTACAAAGGGAGCGCTACAAGAATATCGTGGCCCTTTTATTTTTCGATTTTCAAGCAAGTTTTTATCATGATTTTAATCTGTGAATGAATAATCACATACGGTGAACTGTTGGATACGTGTAAGCCTCAATTTTAGCGCGATTCCAGGTGGTTTTGAGTCGAGAAACAAATCATGGCCATCATTGCCCATAATGCGGGATTGGTTTGACAGTTATAAACAAATTTCGGTCTAAGGTGGCATGATTTTCCTTTCACACACATTATCAGAGGAAAGGAGGGCTTGTGAAGTAAATCAAACCGCTACAAAGGTGGATTATGTTGCTGCAGAGCAGAGACAGAGTTATGAAGGCCACCGAAAATTAGGGCTTTTCAATCTCGTTACCTGCAGTCAAAGTGATCACATAAACACATCTGTACACACAAGGAAAGGTAGTTGACAGCTCAAGACATAGGTTTAAAACATTGCAATTGAACAGTTGGCAGGTATTTCACTATTAACCCCTATAATTGAAAATTTGGGAATTTTCTCGCTGGAGGTCGTTTTGGAGAAATTAGTTGAGGCAAGGGTTAAAATAGGTTCCAAAATGAAATGTTAACCCCAGAAATAACTACCTGGAGCTGTTCTAAAGAATTTTATGGAACAGAGCATCAAAATAACCCTAAGATTAAAGCATTCAGTTTTTGGAACTTCGAGACAGTTTGAAGGAAAGTTGTTTATGTTTTGGCTCTCTAATACACTCAAAAAACTCTGATATTGATACAGTATGGGTGTAATGAGCTGACTGATTAAGAATCCTGTCAGACTTAATGCTAATTTGAGTCATAGTCTACAGGAAGCAGCATTGGAATGAATTGTAGACTGTTTTATTATGCTCATCCCTTACACAGGAAGTCTTCAGTTTGTTTGAGAAGCTGGTGATAGTTGTCATATTTGCAAAGTCAATTGTTTGAGGAATAATATTGGCATTTATATATAGGTTTCGATGAGAGCCTCTTGTCTAAATGAATGATACATATGATACCTAGAAGTTACTGAAAACTGGGTTGTCTGCTGCAGAGTTTAATTGTTTTTAGAAACATATGAAGGCAAATAAAGGAAGGCCTAGTATCACTTTGATGAGCTGAAAAGAGATAGGTGTGGGATGAACAGTCTGCAATAAATTCTAAAGTGACAATAGAGTTCATTTATGAAAAACCTTTTTTGTGCAGAGATGTTCATGAAACATGCTGACAGGGTGTAGATACTGATACATAGTTTGCTTGACAGGTTAAAGATGGTCTTTTGTTTAAAAAACAGTCTGATTGGTGATTAAGTTTCAAATCTTTTGCAGTTAGCCTATACACAGACCTAATTTGCATTGTTAGGACAAAGCAACATGGAAGCCCTCGGTGATGTTAATTTGTCCTCTTATTGAGAAGTTTTGCTTCACCTTTTAAAATATACAGGTCTATTCAGAAATGTGCAAGAATGGTGAAGAAGTTTGAAGAAGCAGAAAACCAGTTTATAAAGCATCCTCTGAACCCTAACACCAGACAGCTTCTAGTTTCTGAAGGGAAAAGATGGGCAAGAGTGGCAAAAGTGGTAAAATCAATAGGGCTGAGCCCACTGACTTAACCTGGATTGAGAAGCTCCCTGATTGTGCTGAATTGTTCCAACAGGTAGGCTGGCTAAATTTCTTCAGGAAAATAGATGGCTACAATGCACAAGTGTCTTGTAAGTTTGCTCAGGGTCTTAAAAATGATATGGTCATATTTGATGCTCTCAAATTCAAGTTGACTGTAGAGCTAATTGCAGAGGCTGCTGGGATCAGTAATGAGGGTGAGCCTTGGTTCAAGAAATCACCTTTTGACTTTGAACCTCAGAGATGCCTGTTACCCAATGTGACTCCTGATTGGAGTAAAGGTATTCTTATCCAGAATTTTAGAAAAGAGTGGGTTGAGCCCATAAGGATACTGCAGAGTTATGTGACTTGTGAGGGAAGGTATGCATTTGTATTTAAATACCACTTTAGATTCCTTCAGCACATGGTGGGAGTCTCAAAGATGAACCTGCCATTCTTCTTTTTGAAGAGCCTGCAGAAAATGTCCAGCAGGGTAAAACAACATGAAGATCACACATCCCAGTCAATTTTTCATCATGGATTGATCAAGCTAATCATCAGTACTGTGTTGCAGCATGAGGGAAGAACTTGGGACTTTTTTCTGTTTTGTTCTGGTATTCATGTCACAAAGGAAGAAAAACAGCCAAAGAGGCAAACTGATAAAGGAACTGTAATGATGAAGAAACTAGGTCATAAAGCTAAGCCTACAGACAAAGAGAAATCTAAAGTTGAAGAAGTAGTAGAGCAGGTGAAGCTAGACAAAAAATTTAAAAGGTCTACAGTTGGCATCACAAACAGGTATTCATTGTTTGCAAAAGAGGAACTGCAGCTTAGGCAGCAGCCCACAACTCCTGCAAAAAATTTTGAAGAAACAAAAACTGTTGTTGAAGAAAAGGCTGATTTACCTGAAGATGAATTTAAAACTAAACAAAGAAGTCCCCTCACCATTTTGTCTGAAGATGAGGGATACTTATTAGAAGATGAACAGTTAATTGCTGAAGCAGAGCCAAGTGCTAAAGCCTGTGGACAATTTCTCATCTCAAAGATTAAAACAAATAGACCTAATAAGAAGAAAAAGAGGACTGTAGCTGCATATAGAATATTTAAAACTAGGCCAACCAATAAACGCAGATGGAACATGAAGAGGTTACTAAATCCCAAATTGAATTCCAAGCAAGAAACTCTTTTAATTGACTCTTCCTCAAATGAAGAAGCAAAGATTGGTAAAAAGGACATCAAAGGAAAAGGGAAATCAACTACTAAACCTTCTCCTTCTTCTCAGCCTGCAAAAGGGGAAGGATCACAGTTTGTAAAAGAGTTTGAGCAGCCCAAGTCTGAATTGACTGCAATAGTTCTTGAGATAAAAGATAAACTCTTAAAACAGCAGCAAGAAGAAAAGGCAAAAGCATGTCCTGTTGAAAATCAGGAGTGGGAGGAAGAAGATGAAGCTATACTCAGGCAAGCAGGAATTATAAAAGAGCCTAGTATTCCTACTGATTTCTCAGATTTTTTAATGCAGGATGCAAATATACTTAATATCCCTAGTTTTGATGAAGAGAATTTACAGGAAAGTATTCAGAAATACAAGCAACACATGAAACACTTACAGGAGACTAATGATGGGCTATTAAAAGTTAACAGAGGGCTTATAGAGGAGTTGCAGGATGTCCATAATCATTTTCTGGAGCTGTCAGAAGTTTCCAAAGAAGTTCTTAAGAGGAAAAGAGCTTCTGATAGGCACTATTCAAAGCTGGAGAAGACAGTTGAAAGTTTACAGCAGGAAAATGAAGACCTTCAGAAAAAGATAGCTGATATGGAGAAGAAACACAAAAGAACAAAAAAGAGGTCTCAAAGCCTAGATGGTATAGCACTACTTGTTGAAGCAGCAAAGGAACTTTGAATCAGCTATGCTTTTAGTTAGTGTATTTGTTTGATAAACACTTGTTGTTAATGATTTGCTATTTTTATCAATTTTGTAATTTTGTAAAAAATGTACTTTTTACTTTACCTACCTTAGTGAGTCGATGGAGACAGTTAGGATGGAAAACCTAACTAATTTTGTAGAAGATGACTATTTAGAGGAGTTAGAAAGACACTTTAGGGGTTCTGATTTTTGGGAGCATCAGGAGGTTTACAAGACTGTTTTGTCTGCAAACTTGTTTAGAGATAAGTATTGTAGCTCTTATAAGAATTTGCTGATAAAATAATGTGATATATGACTTTTTCCCCTTTATATTGTCTGTGTTGGATTTGTTATTGAGTTTGTTTTGCTTCGTAAATGATAAATTCATTGCTAGTTAATGTGTATTTTCTAGTAATGCTTATCATTTATGTATAAACCTCAGCATAGTCTTTCTGTTGGATCTTACGTGATATGTTATGCATCTTTATCAGTTTCTGTTTATGATTTAGTTGTTACTTTTATTCTGAATGTATTCCCTGACTGTTCTTGAAGCTTACAACCAAAAACACATTAAACAACCCTAAACCCTAGTTTTATTGAATTTAACATTTGAGATTGTGTTGGCTTGTTTCTCTGGCCTTAGAAACAATTTCTGGCACAAACAGTATTTATTTTGCCTCTTCTTTCTTGATATGCTTTAGGTCTCTCCACCCATCTAGTTGATTTTTTGTTTAAATTATAGATGGCTAGATTGTATTTCATCTCACTCAAGTATTTGTGTACTCGAAAGTATTTACTCATACCAAGAATCCATTCTTCATATTTTTCCCCGGTGTTCATCTCCCCTTCATAGGTTTGGGTTTTTATCTTTCTAAACTCTCCTTGGAATCTAATCAGGTAATCTATTAGTAGCTCTACAGACCTCCTCGGATACAAACCCAAATCTGCCTCCCCTCCTCCGTAGCTCCATCTCCAACTCCACTCGCAATTCTCCTCCCAGTGCACCGCATGCTTCCCCCACTATGCATCCCTCTTCCCCCTCCCATGCTGCACCCGTCATCCTCCTCCCACACCACACCCCTACTCCACTGCGTCCTCCCCCCTGTGCAGCCACCCACACCTCCCCACCTCCCGTCCTCCTCCTCCCCTCCATGTGAAGGATGTATTTCATTTACCTCATCTTTCTTGGTATGCTTTAGGTATCTCCACCATCTAGTTGATTTTTCATTTAAATTATAGATGGCTAGATGGGATTTCATCTCACTCAAGTATTTGTGTACTTGAAATTATTTGCTCATACCAAGATTCCATTCTTCATATTTTTCCCTGGTGTTCATCTCCCCTTCATAGGTTGGGGATATTATCTTTCTAAACTCTCCTTAGTGGTTTTCATCATTCCTCTATTTATTTCTGCAAGGAGAAAGGGAATTATTACGAAAACGACTATGATAATCTCTTTTTGGAAGTTCAAGGGTTTGTTCTTCTTTCCCTTATTCCTTTGGGTTGTTGGCCTGTTTATGACAAAACTCTTTCTTGAACTTTTTGGTTGAATGAGTGGGCTTTCTTTGCAGGCTTTCTCCCGTCATGTTTCGCAGCAAAGATTCATTAATTGCTTGATGTTCTTTTCTATCATTCATATTATCGTCCTTGAAACTCTATAAGTCTGCTTGAAGACTTTGTATGGGGGTATTCAATTTTCCTTTTCAACTGTTGTCTTCTTCTGTGTTCATGATTTGAACTATTCTTTGAATCCTGCAATTTAAAATTTTAATAACAAGAATTTTTTTGTTAGTTACAAAATTTCAAAAACATATTTATTTTCTGCAACAAATGTTTGGCATGCCCATTAAACACATATTTCTTTAAATTTGTAATTTTTAGTGGATCTAGAATTTAGAACTTCCGCTAGATTGAGTTCTTACAAAATGAGGAAAGTCATAGACTTTGAATCCTTACATAATGTCTAGTAATATTATTTATAGTTTGTATTTAATGTTAAGTTGATTAAATTATTTTATGACATAATACCAACATTGTATTTGTTACTACAATAATTACAAATATTGTCGTAGTAATTATTTGTGTCTCTGTTGAGTATGTTGTTTTATTTTTGGAAGTTCGCACTACTTATAATCAAAACAGGAAAATATTTTATGACTTTAAAGTCTAAGTTTTACCCTTGTAATGATT
>LPNX011009531.1:0-22872 GCA_001517045.1 Pseudotsuga menziesii
GAAGGATAGGGTTGCAAGGTCAAGTTTATAAATCATGAATTACATGGCGAGAAGAGTTCCACGTATACACAAATCTTTTCACCTCACGATGGGTTATTTGTATACTCTCCACCACAATCATTCGAACCAAATAATTGATAAATCAATTACATTATGCATGAAATGATATTGTAATATCACATAAGCCAATATCATATCATTTCCAAATGAAGTCAAGCCTCGATGATGAATAAGTAGTATATCATCGTTTAACCTAATGTTAAACCACGAAATCATCTTTGGTAAGTACCTTTTTGTTTATGAATTCGTTGCTATGTTAGTAAAGATCTTATAACCTTTCATGATCAAACTTATAAGAAAAGATCAAGAGGATAGTAGAAGCTGGAACAGGTTTAATAATGTCGTTAGTAACTTGGTCTTATAATTGTGAACTATGATTGTTTAAGTTATAAGAATTAGAATTAAACTAATAAGGTGTATATAGATATAATAATACTTATACACAGGAATAGCTCCTACACTTAAAAAGGGATCTATAGTACTAGATGTAGGATATAAAACCTACAAGTACATGATATTTGAACTCCATAATATTTACCAAGTTCTAAGACGAATCGAATCAAGATGAAGTTACAATTTAGAGTTAGAATGGTAAACTCTCTAGGATTTTATTTCAACTTATTCACATATAAGTAAATAGTAGGGTAATGCAAAATTGTCACATTATGTTGATCATGAAGAAAATGGGATTTCCAATCATAATCTTGACAATTTTTATGTAGAGGATATCTTATAAAATGCAAGCGATGTTGAGCTGATAAATTTACCATGTTGAGTCCTAATTAAAACCGAGTTGAAAAGAATACAATAGGCTTATTTTCTGAAAGACTTAGGTCTATTTTTATAATGATAAGCAGTGTTTTAAATATTAAAATAATAATAGCAATAAACTCTTATGTCAGAAAAAGAGTTATGATACAAAGTCCTAAGCTCTATTAAGAACTGGAAATCTTTTAAAGTAAAGATAGAAGAAGGTTTTATCTATTGTAAAGATCTATCTGTTAAAATATAAAACAGTAGGGTGACGTTAATAACCCTTACGACACAAAGATTAAGTAATATCATATTTATGAATCAAGTAAAAGAAACATTACTTTACCTTGCAGGATCTTGAGTCTTCTAAGCAAAAATTTGACTCTAGCAGTATATTTTATGCTAAAAGAAATATATCTAGTTTATCGCCTTAATAAACTTTTACTGGGTAAAAAATTACCTGTCAAGCTTGTAAAGGTCCAAAAATCTAGATACGTTAGCAATTGCTAAGTAATCCCGAACTAGAAAATGACTCCTCACCTACTTGACATTCAAACCATCAGTAGAGATAAATAATCAAATGCAGATTACTTACATCACATATCAAAATTAAAACAACATTAATCTATATGTGTTATTTATTAGTCTGTTTCATATCTTATATTAGCTGCTAGCAGTTATCTAACTGCAACTGTAAACTTTTTATGTTATCTCAAAATTTTAAATTTTTGTGAAAACTTGGGGTTTTGACATGTGGTATCAAAGCACAAGGTTCAAACACTAGTCCTTGATGAAGCCCAATTAGCTTTTATGAAATAGTAAATTGAATTATTATGCCGATGCATTTTCTTTTAAAGGTTATTCAACAGAGAAATTGTGTTCTGAAGTTTAACAAACATGTATGGAAAGGCTGGAGGAATATGCAGAGGAGGAATATCCATTTACTGAACCATAAAACTTACCAAGAGATCCTATACCAGAGGATTTAACTACCAATTCCTCAGAACTGTTACAAACTGTAAAAGACCTAAAATAAAAAATGGAATCTGTAAAGCGAGATAATGAAAGGATTCTGAGGTCTCAGGAGGGGCCGAATCAAATCCTAACAGAAAAGTTTCAAACTGAGGGTAGGGTTAAAAGAATTAAATCAGAAGATACACGTCATCAATGTTAATTTAAAAAGATGAAATATACTAAAAATGAAAGTAGTTCATCTTCAGAGGTGTTTGGTGAACAACGAAACTACCATTCTACTAGTGATATTTGTGATGATAACCATTACACTAAAAAGAGGAAATACAAACCTTATGAGGAAATTTATGGGGAATTCAAAAAGATAAAACCACCAACATTCAATGGAGAGACTGAGAAGGGGGAGGAAGCGGAATCCTGTTTATCTGGGATGAAGAAGTATTCCCAGATATATAACTATTCTAACCAATTAAAGGCTATAATGACTATCTACAATCTCTTAGGAAAGGGTGACATTTGGTGGTAGGACTTGAAGAGAGTTAAGGGAATAAAAGAGAAGAATGTAAATTGGAGTACCTTCAAAAGGTATTTTAAAAACAAATTTCTGTCTGAGCAATACTATGAAGAGAGATCAAAATAATTTTATGAGCTTAAATTATGATCAATGACAATGAAAGATCTAAATAGCAAGTTTTTAAGTCTAGTTAGGTATGTGGCATACCTTGTAGATGAGAAACCAAAGGTACATCGATCCCTCAACTGTCTACCTTATCATATTAAGGACATGATTGAATATGACAATCCAAAGACCTTGGAAGAATCTATGAGGAAAGCTAACTTCTGTTTTGAACAGAATCGGAAGAAGGAAAATATGGCCAACTGGAAGGCCAAGAAAAATAACAACTAGTATGATCAAAAGAAAAAATATTTTGTGCCCAACAGAAATTCTAAGAACAACAAGGCCAAAAATTTTCCAGGAAATAAGAATAATTCACCCAGCAATCAGAATAATTCTAAGGGCAAAGAAATTGCTAATAACCATGGTAATTATACCAAGAAATTTGAGTGCAAAGAACCTATAAAGTGCTGGGAGTGCCATGCCCACACTATGCTTCAGGCTGTCCTAATCAGAAAAAGACTGTCAGTAATATTCATACCATACAGGAGGAGATGACTATTGGAGAATTAGCAAGGACTATGCCTAGAATCAATGCAACCTTGGAGAATTGACAAGCAGAATATCAAACTTCTATGGTGGATGTAGAAAGTTTGATAAATCAAACCCCTGTAACTATTTTAATTGATCCTAGAGCTAGTCTCAGTTATATTGCACCTAAAATGGTAGAAAAATGTAAGTTACCTGTTGAAAAATTTGAAAATTCTTGGTTGGTTCAGTTAGCCACTGGTGCTAAAAGGAAGGTAACTTGTTTTGTAAAAGAATGTGCAGTAGTTATGGATCATTTTGAAAATGTTATAAAGCTTAATGTATTGCCTCTTGGTTCTTATGATTTATTGATCGGTATGGATTGGTTAGAACAACATAGGGTAATTTTAAATTGTTATGATAAAACCTTCACATGTTTAAACAGTGATGGAAAACCAATAAGTGTAAAGGAATCCCTAGAAAAACCACCATAAGGCAGATTTATGCTCTACAGCTTAAGAGAGCTGTTAGGAAGGGTTGTAAAGCTTATGTAGTAACAATAACTGATGAGGAGAGTCTAATTAAGACATATAAATTAAAATTGGAAGACATACTAGTATTAAGAGAATATGTTGATGTATTTCTGGAAGAAATTCTGGGACTACCTCCGAAAAGGGAATTGAATTTTACCATTGAGCTGGTACTTGGTGCAGTACCTAGCTCAAAGGCCCCTTATCGATGAACATACTTGAACTTAATGAATTAAACTCTCAACTAAAAGAACTTATTGATAAAAAGTATATTCGACCTAGTGTGTCTCCTTGGGGGGCACCTATCATCTTCGTTAAGAAAAAGGATGGAACCATGCGACTTTGCATAGATTACCGTCAGTTGAACAAGATGACAATTAAAAATCGACACCCGTTGCCTTGCATAGATGATCTCTTTGATAAACTACATGGAGCCACGGTGTTTTCAAAAATTGATTTAAGGTTTGGATATCATCAAGTTAGGATTAAAGATGAAGACATCTTTAAGACGACTTTTAGAACTCGATATGGTCATTATGAGTTTGTCGTTATGCCATTCAGGATTACTAATGCCCCAGCTATTTTCATGTGTTTAATGAATAACTTTATGCATAAGTATCTAGATAAGTTTTTGGTCATGTTTATCAACGACATTTTAATCAATTAAAAAACCGAAGAAGAACATAAAGAACATTTAAAAATTGTTTTGCAATAGTTATGAGATCATCAACTCTTTGCAAAGTTTAGTAAATGTGATTTCTTCAGGGATAAGATTCAGTACTTAGGACATGTGGTGACCAAGGAAGTGATTTCAATAGATCCCGAAAAGATAAAGGCGATCGAAGATTGGCCGGTCCCTGAGGATGTAACTGATGTTCGATCTTTCATGGTAATTACCGGTTACTACCGGAGGTTCATTGAAGGTTTTTTGAGGATCACGAACCCGATAAATTCTTTGCAGAAGAAGGGAAAGAAGTTCGACTGGAATAAAAAATGTGAGGAAAGCTTTAAAAAGTTAAAAACTTTATTAACCAATGCACCTAGTTTAAAAATAACTGATCCAAATAAAGAATTTGTAGTGTGCACTAACACCTGTAATGATGGTTTAGGCGATGTTTTGAGTCAAGAAGGGTATGATATTACCTATGAGTCTAGAAAATTAAAAATTCATGAAAATAATTATGCAACTTATGATCTGGAATTAGCAGCTGTTATACATGCTCTAAAGATGTGGCGACATCACCTAATTGGCAGAAAATTTATTTTAATGACTGATAATAAAGGATTAAAGTATATGTTAGATCAGCCTAATCTAAATGCAAGACAAGCTAGGTGGCTATATTTTCTAAGTGAGTATGATTTCGAAATTCAGCACATTAAAGGTAAAGAAACTAAAGGTGCTAATGCATTAAGTAGAAACGCAAGGCTAAATTTTGCAGCAGTTATCAGCACATATACTACAGATTTGGATGAACACCTTAAAGCAGGAATAGAACAAGATGAAATTTACCAAAATTTACAAGCTAAAACTAATGAAAATCCAACAGAAAGCTTAAGTAAAGGGTACAGTATGAATGCCAAAGAATTTTTACTGTATAAAGACAGAATGTATGTACCTAACGTACCTAAAGTCAAGCTGTTAATTTTGGATGAAATCCACAAAACTCCATACTCAGGTTATCCAGGCTATTAAAAGACTATAACTATGTTAAGAAAAGAATATTTTTGGCCAAATATGAAGACTGAAGTAGTAGAATATATTGCTAGGTGTTTTGAATGTGAGCAGGTGAAAACTGAACATCAACACCTAGCTGGATTACTTCAGCCATTACCTATTCCTAGCTAGAAATGGGAGATAACCAGTCTCGATTTTGTTACGTGGCTGCTTTGAAATCAGAATGTAAATGATTCTATCATGGTAGTAGTCGATAAGTTAAGTAAAGCAACTCACTTTATACCTATTAAAACTACATATAAAGCTGCAAACATAACTGATATCTTTTTTAAAACAGATTTTTTGATTGCATGGAATACCGAAAGTCATAATCTCAGATAGAGATCCTAAATTTACAAGAAACTTTTGGAAGTCTCTGTTAAAAGGATTAAACACTACATTAAATTTTAGTACTTCATTCCATCCTCAAACAGATGGACAAACTGAAAGAGTAAACCAAGTACTGGAAGATTTATTAAGAATGTATGTGAAAGACCAGCCAGGTAAATGGGAGGATTATTTGCATCTAGTAGAATTTGCTTATAATAATAATTATCAGACATTAGCCAGATTTAGTCCTTTCGAAATTTTGTATGGAAGGAAATGTAATACGCCTATCTCTTGGAGTAATCCAGTGGATAGATTGGTATTAGGTCGTGAACTGTTAAAGGAAATGGAAGAAATTGTAAAGCAGGTACAAGGTAATCTGAAAGTTGCACAGGATCGACAGAAAAATCAAGCAGACTTAAAAAGAACTCCAAGGAGTTTCAGGTAGGTGAACATGTGTTCATCAAGGTAAGGCCCAAAAAGAGCTCTCTAAGATTGGGGAGTTGTGAAAAACTAGCACCTCGTTACTGTGGTCCATTTGAAATTTTGGTTAAGATTGGACAAGTAGCTTATCAATTAGCATTACCACCAAATTTAAGAGTACATAATGTTTTTCACATTTCTGTATTAAAGAAATATAATCATGATGCTACTCATGTTGTTAACTGGAATGATGTACAGGTGGAACCTGAAGGATATTTTCTAGTGGAACCAGAGTGCATCCTCGGGAAGAGGGAGATAACACTTCGAAACCGCACCATTGGACAGGTGAAGGTGCAATGGAAGCACCTTAGTCTAGAGGAAGCCACCTGGGAATTGGAAAGTAATATGCAAGATGCATATCCAATTTTGTTCCAAGGGAATTCTGAGGATGAAGAATAAATAACATCGAGGATGGTGTTATGTTCTAAGGGGGTGTGTATGTCACATGCCCCAATTTTGTAAAAAAAAAAACAATATTATATTATTTGATTTTATTCAAAGACAATATGTTAAATTTTATGCTAAGCTGTAATTGATGACTCAACAGAGTCAAAGATATTAAATGTAATTATGAATATTTTAATTATAAATAAATAAAGGTGGAGACAACAGCTTATGAAGCCCAACTTAAATTTTAAATTTTTGTGAAAACTTAGGGTTTTGACATGTGGTATCAGAGCACAAGGTTCAAACACTAGGCCTTGATGAAGCCCAACTAGCTTTTATGAAATAGTAAATAGAATTATTATGCTGATGCATTTTCTTTTAAATGTTATTCAACAGAGAAATTGTTTTCTGAAGTTTAACAAATAGGTATGGAAAGGCTACTTTTTCCATCAAACAAATTGTAATATTCCTCCATTATAGGCTCGAACTGCTCATTTGTGTGCTCAAATGAAGAAAAACTAGGACGTACGGCAGAGGGGCCATGCACTTCCCTCATCATCAGATTTAAACCATGTCATGACCTCATTCTGTGCTAAATTTGAACTTTTTAACCTTTGTTTTAGCAAATCAAATGAGGTGACACATAAGGGCATGTAGTTACCTTTATCCCGCTGGTTGTATTCTTCATGGAGAGCTGGGTCTGGGTGAAAAAGTGTCTTTGGCTGCACGTCCTCTTCCCCTTCCAATAGCAGAGAAGACCTTGAGTGTTCTTGTAGGTCTTCAAGGATAGTTTGAGCTTGCTGTGTATGCATGGGTCCTTTAACTTCTTGACTGCTTGTGGGACAGAGGCTGTGATCCATTGTGAATACCTCCATACACCTTTCTATGGCATCCATCCTCTCATTCGTAGTGGTCTCTGGGGTGTCATAGGGGAGAAGCCGGGGGAGATATTCGTTTTTTCTTCTGTCTCCTTCTTCTCTCACCTTCTCTCTAGCAGTAGTCAAGTTGATCTCCACCCCTGTAGCATCATTCATCATGTCTGCTAGAGAGGCTAACCTTCTTTCGCTGAGCCACAAAGAGAATTCGCTATTGAAGGCCTCAACGTACTGGAGTTGGGCAGTGCTAGGAGGAGGTTTGAACCCGGAAGGGATGGCATTATATACTTTCATAAATATGTCGGAGAACTCTTGGACAGATTCACTCTCTTCCCTCCTGATAGAATAGAATTGAGACACGCATCTCTTGGGGTCCTTTCTCTTTTCCCACCTCTCTTTGAAAACGTCCTCCAAAACCTGATAACTTGGGATTGAGTTATTTTTAAGGCTCGTGAATCATCTCCTTGCCCCTCCATCAAGGATTTGGGAGAACAGTATGACCTTAATGTCTTTATGTTCCACTTCTTCTAGGTCAATCCAGTTCGCAAAACACCCCAAATGTTCTTTAGCTGAGTACCCCTTCTCACTAGAAAATTGTTTGAGTCTTTGGGTGTACCCCTAGGGAAGGCCGTGAAGGATACTAGGGAGAAGTATGGGGCGAATCGTTTGGCCCTTGCTTGGGCTATGGGAGAGCTTTCAAGAGGGGATAAAACGTTGAATGACGGAGGCTCTGTGGGTTCTAAACGGAGGGGAGGAAATGTTGCAACAACGAGAGGTTCTTTGACCATGGATTTAGATGAGGCCTGTTTAGAGGAGAGCGCTAGGTCAGTAGCAACATCATGATCCTCATGGGTGCTAGATGAAGGGGTTTGGCCTTGGTCACAAATACAGGGCGAAGGAGATTTCTTGGTATTCAAAGGGGGATATACAAGGGTGGGTCTAGGGTCTTTCCATGAGCGTGACAGATATTGGAAAATAGTTCTAACTAGCCCAAGGAAGGATAAGAAAAAATGTACTAGGAAGGACAAGACATCTTGGAGAAAGGCAACATAGTAACTCATCTTTTACCAAGCCCTTCCAGGCTCTGCTATATTGGGATCATTTTCCCTAGTGGAGTCACCATGGAACCTTTGAAAACTTTGTAGCTTCTGGGTGTTCAGTGTTCCTAGTAGAGTCTCCTTTAAAGGCCTTGAGTGGAGTCGCTAGAGCATATGAATCCAAAAATGTGTCTAAGACCGACTACTCAACCAAGTCATAGAACTGAGCAATGTCATTCCACCCAGGGATGATTTTTCTCATTTTCTCCCCTTCAACGACGCCAACATGTTAGCACCCTGTAATTTTCCTATGGTTGCTGTAGGAATTCACAGGGTTTACCATTTCAACCAACCTTTATACTACCTTCTAACCAAGATAGTTAGAGATGGATCTCTCTTGTCACAATAACCTTCACATACACATTTAACAATAATGAGCATGCAGAAGACTAGATTTCTGCTAGTAACATGATAGTTACAAATAAGAGGGTGGAAAAACAAATATAATCAAAACGATTGGGAAATGGAGTCAAATTCTGAAACATTTAAGGACATTACAACAACAATAAAAAAATTATTTCTCCCTTGTACAATGAGGCGAAGTAACCGCAACATTCAATGAAATCTCTTTAAGCGGTGATGAGAAGAAACCGGTGAAAATCCCAGCACGACAAGGGGCACCTATATATGGATGAATTCCTTGCAAAAACTTTAGCAAAAGAACATATTGAGGGAAATAACATAGGTGGAACATCAAACATAGGATGAATTTAAAAACCATCATAACAAAAAAAATAATACTGCTTGATTTGACAAAAAGAGCACTTAACAAAGAGTGAATTCTTTTCATACAACTAGAAAGAATTTTTGCAGGAAATACACATATGAAAATGAATTAAATGGAAAGCAGACACTGAACATGAACACCGTGATGAATCTCATATCAATAGAAGAAATATATTAATTAAAGCTCCCAAAAACTGTTTATAGAACTACAAAACCGACGCAGAGGCCTAAAAAATGGACACCATTCCAACCTCTATCCTCCTTGAGGGAGGTTCTATTTATAATGTGAATTACCCCCAGGATATGCCTAGAAACAGGGCATCAAAATGGTTATGAAATATATAATTCACCCAAAATAATCACGTCAAAATCATAACACACTGCCTTACGTGGCATATTTGCCACTGTTTATTACGCAAAATAGGGAACGTGTCATGCTGCGTACACTGGTAGGAATGGAACTATGGAATTTGAATGTATGCTCACTTGCTTTGATGGTGAAATTTTGGCACTAACAACTCTACTCCTTCGACATGATTTCTGTTAGAAAAATTATGGAAAAGCCTCGAGGTGACGTTTGCTGCTTCAACCCTCCTTGTTTCTTTGTGTTCTAGAAAGGTGTTCTTTTTGTGTTTGTAGCTTGTGGGAAGGTTTATGTTTCATTTGGGTTTGGTGCAAAACTCCTTGAGGATCGTCATCATCCTAGATGAATTTGGAAATATTAGACCAAGACCATGATGACGAAGCTTCCCGCTCCTCCCTTCCCAGGTCTGAACATTTGCCCAGATCGACTTCCCCTAGAAATGGATATTATGTGCCCTGGTGATGGGGCTCGTGTTCCTATCTAGAGGATTTGGCAGAATTATCTTAGGGTCACGGATTGTAGGTACTCCCCCCGAAGTGGTGTCGTGATATGTCGAGATGACATGGTCTTCCTCTACGTTAGAAATTTCTTCAGTGCAATGGAAATATTTACCTCGATGGCTGGGAATGTTGAAGCGCAAGGACACAATGGAAGCTGGGTTTCTAAATGACCCTTACAGGCCAATGAGGTGCCCTAGAAAACTGATGTTTCAAACACAGAAGTCATAGCCGTTCTCTTGTTATAAATCTCCAAGACCCAAAAGGAGTAGCCATCCTATCTTTATCATCATGCAGGCTCTTTACATATTCAAATGGCTCTGATGGTGGCATTATATTGAGCTGGGAAGCTGAGCTCTAATGCATGCTTATCGCACCCTTACACCTGCAATCATGAGTGTGTTATGATGACAACATGGGAAATCGTGTGGGCTCTTGATCCAAATCCCTTATGTGAAGGTGCCAACTATGGCACCCATAAGGCCTTGACCTCTGTTAATTACAAAAGTGACCTCTGACTTCACTCGTAATCTCCTTGAAGAGATCTCATGGGGGATGGATTTGATGTTTGTTGCTTCGCTAATCGGTCAGTAGGCCTAGATTTCAGTGCCTTTCTTCCTTGAAATACAGAGCGTACAGCTGCTCACATTCTCTACCAACTGATCATTTGGCGCTCGTCCTTACTACACATGCCGGGAAGCAAATCTTGAGGACTTCAAGACCTGTTTTTGTGTCGTCGATGTCACATGTCCCATCCTGACTAGGTGGACCGTATCGAACTTCGCCCTTCTCCTACTACCTAACCTTCACACATGTCTCTGTCACGACGTAGATTAGAGCCATTGTTCGATCTTTTTGTTGAATCTATGCCATTTAAAGCGAGGGGCTCTACTAGATTTCATGTTGCCACCTTCCATTCTTTTCCACACATATTCTTGATGCGAATTGAATCCAGGTCATTGATTAGAATCTCGTCTGATTGTCACTGTCCAATCGTGCAGGGTCTTCCTCCATTTCACGGACCTCTCCTTCCTTATCCATTGCAAAAGTTGGGGTAGCGTGAAGGTTTTGTTCCTTTGATATATCTTCTAAGGGGGGTCTCAGCTATTTGATCTAGGTGGTCCCTATGGGAGGCTAAGATCACGACGCAATATGTGTTCCTTACATCTCCCGTTGTGATGGTCTACACTTGTTGTGGATTTGGTTGGCATCCGATCATGGCCGTTGGGAAGGGTCACGAGCCAAGGATTTCTTGCAACTTTGTGTCCTAGTCTTTAGTTTGTCTTGACCATTGTGAAATACTCAAACTCTATCGCTCTATGTTTCCTATTCTGTGGTGACCCATTCCTGAAGTCTCCAAGCTTGGAAAAATTCTGGCTACACCCCCTTTTCTGCCACACATTCCTTGCAGATCCAAAAATTTTAGCAGGAGTGCTAACATGACTCCAAATCAGGGATGCTATCCTCCCTATGAGGTAGAAAATAACAAGCATAGACCATGTGCCTGATCCATTGGGCCTCTTTGCGATTAACTCCCGGTAACCTACCAGCGTGTTTTGAAAACAAAAACTGAATAGATGACAATAAAGATGAAAAATTGCAGAAATAAAATGCCTTCCAGGTCGAGCTTATTCGATCTTACCTACCCTAATTTACATGAGCATTACCGTCTAGTCAAGTGAATTCCACCTTCCAGTGAATCTAATCATGCAGGTGATTACGTTTGCAGGTTCTTCCCTCCTGCTTGATAGAGGGTAGTAATGTGAGGTGGGATGATAGGAGGCCCATTTTTGAACCTTTGGCTTTCACTCTGCATAAACATCCCATCATTCCCATTGTACAGCATCTCCACAGGTGTGGCCATTGGGTCATGAAAGATATTTGAAATTTATGCTATACTCCTATCATGATCTAGTTTCTCCATGTACTCAGCCTCCATATCATAAAACCCATGGCTACCCTGAACCTCTCTCGACATTGCCGGTTTCATGATCACTACTCCAACTGTGTCTTCCCCTGCAAACTGTTCAAAGGTATTTCAAAATGATTATGTGAGGGGAGTTTGTGACCCTCTTTACCTGCAACCTCAGTTTCCTCATCCCAAATGCCGGAAACCTCACCTTGTTCTTCCTCCTGCAATTCATAGGAAATGTTTTCAATAGTTTCCGGTGAGCTGCTCTCTTCTTGACATAGGTAATCTGTACTGGAAGAGTAGGAAGAAATGTCCCATTTCAGACCCTCATATTTTGAGCAGTTGTCCTCGTCTTCATTGTACATGGGGGATTTGAAAACCACCTCAACATTTCCACAGAAAGGGTTGGAAACAAGAAGGATACCTTTTCCATCAAACAAATTGTAATATTCCTCCTGTATAGGATCAGACTCTTCATCTGTGTGCTCAAATGAAGAAAAAATAGGACATACGATAGATGTCATTCGTCCACTTCCCTCATCATCAGTTTTAAACCATTCCATGACCTTATTCTATGCTCAATTTGAACTTTTTAACCTCTATTTCAACAAATCAAATGAGGTGACACATAAGGGCATGCAGTTACCTTTATCCCTCTTGATTTATTCTTCATGGACAGTAGGGTCTGGGTGAAAAAGTGTCTTCGGCTATGCATTCTCTTCCCCTTCCGTTAGCTGAGAATACCTTGAGTGTTCTTGTAGGTCTTCAAGGATAGTTTGAGCTTGCTCTGTATACAAGGGTCCTCTGATTTCTTAACTAGTCATGGGATAAGGGCTGCGATCCTTCGTAAATACCTCCATCCACCTTTCTATGGCCTACATCCTCTCATTCGTAGTGGTCTCTGGGGTGTCATAGGGGAGAACCTAGGGGAGATCTTCGCTCTGTATTCTATCTCCTTCTTCTCCCACCTTCTCTCTAGTAGTTTTCAAGTTGATCTCCACCCCTGCGACGTTATTCATCATGTTTGACTGAGAGGCTGACCTTCTTTTGCTGATCCACAAAGAGAATTTGCTATCGATGGGCTCAGCTTATTGGAGTTGGGCAGTTTCAGGAGGAGATTTGAAATTAGAAGGGACGACGTTATATACTTTCATAAATCTGTCAAAGAACGCTTGGAAAGATTCACTCTCTTCCCTCCTGATAGAATAGAACCGAGATAAGCATCTCCTAGGGTCCTTTTTCTCTGCCCACCTCTCTTTGAAAATGTCCTCCAAAACCTGATAACTCAGGATGGAGTTATCTGTAAGGCTGGTGAACATCTCCTTGCCCCTCCATCAAGGATTTGGGATAATAGTCTGACCTTAATGTATTCATGCTCCACTTCTTCTAGGTCAATCCAGTTTTCAAAACACCCCGAATGTTCTTTAGCTGAGTACCCCTTCTCACCAGAAAATTGTTTGAGTCTCTGGGTGTACCCCTGCGGAAGGTTGTGAAGGATAGTAGGGAGAAGTATGGGGTGAATCGTTTGGCCCTTGCCAGGGCCATGGAAGAGATTTCGATCATTAGAGGAAATTTCAACTCAAAATGGGCCTCCTAAAATGAATTAATAAAATAATCGTTAAAATAATAAAATAATATTTATTAATTTTGGAGAAAGAAAAGAAAAAAACTTCTTTTTTGTTTGTATTTTTGACATATGTCCCTGTGTTTTTACTCAAATTTCGATTGGGAGAGCTCATTGGATGCGGAATTAAATTCTACATCCAACGAGTACTCACTCGGCATACTTTTGACGGACCTCGCTACCCCAAAAATAAGAAATACCTGAAAAAATGGAATGATGATGTAGAATTTAATTCCACATCCAACGAGCTCTCCTGATCTAAATTTGAGTAAAAACACGGGGAGATATGTCAAAAATACAAACAAAAAAGTAGTTTTTTTTATGATACCTATCCCCAAATTTATATTAAAAAAGTGTTTAAGACCTATACGGTATTTCAAATTTTAAGCAATTTCATTGGCTAACACATGATGACATGGAATTTGAATAAAAGTTAAAAGGCCCATTTTGAGTTGAAATTTCCTCTAATGAGGGGCTAAAACCTTGAATGACGAAGGCTCTTCAGGTTCTAAATGGAGGGGAGGAAATGTTGCAACAGTGAGAGGTCTTTTGATTATGGATTTGGATGAGGCCTATTTAGAGGAGAGCGCTGGGTCAACAGCAACATCACAATCCTCATGGGTCTCGGATGAAGGGGTTTGGCCCTGGTCATAAGTATAGGGTGAAGGATATTTCTAGGTATTCAAAGAGGGATATACAAGGGTAGGTTTTGGGTCTTTCCTTGAGCGTGACAGATATTGGAAAACAGTTCTAAATAGCCCAGGGAAGTATAAGAAAAAATGTGCCAGGAAGGAAAATACATATTTGAGAAAGGAAATAGAGTAACTCATATTTTACCAAGCCCTTCCAGGCTCTGCTATATTGGGATCATTTTCCCTAGTGGAGTCACCATGGAACCTTTTAAAAATTTGTAGCTTCTGGGTGATCAGGGTTCCCATTGGAGTCGCTTTCAAAGGTCTTGAGTGGAGTCGCTAGAGCATATGAAACCTTAAATGTGTCTAAGATTGACTGCTCAACCAAGTCATAGAACTGAGAAATGTCATTCTATCCAGGGATGATTTTCCTCATTCTCTCCCCCGTAATGGCACCAACATGTTAGCACCCTATAATTTTCCTATGGTTGCTGTAGGAATTCACAGGGGTAGCCATTTCAACCAACCTTTAGAATTCCTTTTAGCCAAGGTAGTCAGAGAGGGCTCTCTCTTGTCATAGTAACCTTCACATACACATTTAATAATAATGAGCATGCATAAGTCTAGATTTCTGCTAGTAATAGGATAGTTACAAATAAGAGGGTGGAAACAAAAATATAATCAAAATGATTGGGCAATGGAGTCAAATTCTGAAACATTTAAGGACATTACAGTAGCAAATAAACAATGATTTCTCCCTTGTACTATGAGGTGAAGTAACCGCAACATTCAGTGAAATATCTTTAAGCGATGATGAGAAGAAACAGGTGAAAAGGCCAACACGACAAGGGACACCTATCTATGGATGAATCCCTTGCAACACCTTTAGAAGAAGAACATATTGAGGGAAATAGTAGAGGTGGATGATCAAACAGAGGATGAATTCCAAAACCACTATAAAAAACACAAAACTAATGCTTGATCTAACAAAAAGGGCACTTAATAGAGAGCAAATTCTTTTCGTACAACTAGAAAGCGTTTTTGAAGGGAATACACATATGAAAATGAATTAAATGGAAATAAAACACCGAAGATGAACACCATGATGAATCTCATATCAACAGAAGAAATATATTCATTAAAGCTCCCAAAAACTGTTTACAGAACTACAAAACCCGCACATAGGCCTAAAAAATGAACATCATTCCAACCTCTATCCTCCTCAAGGGAGGTTCTATTTATAATGTGAATTAACCTTGGCATATTCCCCAAAACAGGGAATCAAAATGGTTACAAAATATAGGATTCATGCAAAACAATCATGTCAAAATCCTAACATACCACCTTACGTGGCAGATTCGCCACTATTTATTACCCAAAATAGGGAACGTGTCATGCTGCGCACGCTGGTAGGAATGGCACTATGGAATTTGATTGTATGATCTCTTGCTTTAATGGTGATGTTTTGGCACTAACAAATTTTCTCCTTTGATGCGATTTTCTGTTATAAAAAATTATGGAAGATCCTGGAGGTGACCTTTGCTGCTTCAAGCCACCCTGTTTCTTCGTGTTCCAGAAACATGTTCTGTCTGTGTTCGCAGCTGGCGGGGACGTTTATGTTTCCTTTGTGTTTGGTGCAACAATCCCTGAGGCTCATCATCATCCTAGATGAATTTGGAAATATGAGCCCAAGAGCATGATGACGAAGTCTCTTGCTCCTCCCTTCCTGGGTTCAAAAAATTCTCCCAAACCGACCACCCCTAGCAATGGATACTATGTACCTTGGTGATGGGGCTCGTGTTCCTATCTGGACGATTTGGTGGAATGCTCTCAGGGTCGGGGACTATGGGTAATCCTATATTTATCAGCATGCAAGCTATTTACATCTTTAAATGGATCCAATGGTGGCATTATATCAAGTTGGGAATCTAAGCTCTAATGCATGCTTTTCATACCCTTACACCTACAATCGTGAGTTTGTTATGAAGACAACACGGGAGATCACATGGGGTATCGATCCAATTCCCTTATGTGAAGGTGCCAACTATGTCACCCATAAGGCCTTGACCTTTGTCAATTGTAGAAGCGACCTCTAACTTCACTCGTAATCTCCTTAAAGAGATCTAATCGTGGGTTGATTTAATGTTTGCCGCTTCGCTGATCTGTCAGTGAGCCTAGATTTTAGTGTCTTGATTCCTTGAAATAAAGAGCACATAGTTGCTCACATTCTCTACCAACTAATCATTTGGAGTTTGTCCTTACTACATGTATTGGGTAGCGAATCACGAGGAATCCGGGACCTGTTTTTGCATCGTCGATGCCACATTTCCCATCTTAACTAGGTGGACCCTACTAGACTTTGCCCTTCACTTGCTGCCTAACCTCCACGCATGTCCCTGTCACAACGCAGATCGGAGCTATTGGTTGATATCTTTGTTTAATCTATGCGGTTGAAAGTGAGCGGTTCTACTAGATTTTGTGTTTCCACCTTCCATTATCCACCATCCATCTTCTTGATGCGACTTCAATCCAGGTCCTCAATCAAAATCTCATCTGATCGTCGTTGTCCAATCGTGCAGGGTCTTCCTCCATTTCACGGACCTCTCCTGCCTTATCCATTGTGTAAGTTGGGGTAGTGTGAATGTTCTGTGCCTTTGATCTGTCTGCTAAGGGGGGTCTTAGCCATTTGATTTGGGTGGGCCCTCTGAGAGGCCGAGATCTCGATGCAATCTATGTTCCCCATGTCTCCCATTGTGATGGCGTACACTTTTCATGGATTTGGTTGGCATTCGATCGTGGACGTTGGGAAGGGACACAAGCCAAGGATTTCGTACAACTTTGTGGCCTATTCTTCAGTGTGTCTTCACCCTTTCAAAATACTCAACCTCTACCGCTCTATGATTCCTGTTCTATGGTGACCCATTCCTGAAGTCACCAAGCTCAGAAAACTTCTGGCTATAGCCCATTTTGTGCTAGCCATTCATCGCAGATCCAAAAAATTTAGTAGGTGTGCTAACACACTATTTCAACTATGTCTTTTGTAACAACAAACACCATTTTCGATAGCCTATTGATCCAGTGCATAAAGAACAAAGGAGCAAAGTACAAATTAATACCATAAAGAAGAATATTTTCAATAGTCTAGACAGTGACAAATCTGGTTCCTGAGCCAATTGATCCCTTTTTAAAGCTACCAACCAACTTCAAGCTAAAAGTAATTCTCTCTCAGGTCTGGGTAAAAATAAAGGTTTGTGTATAGGGGTCCTAACTCTCAGTCTGTAAGTGAAACCCTCCCTTTATAAACCACGTTTTGCGAGGGAATGGTTATTAAAGGACTACATTCTTTTGGACAGCTCAGTTTTGGGTTGGATTATTTTCACAGCCCTCTTTTATGGAAGGAAGCTAGACTACTTAGATTGGAAGTATGGCTTTTGGAGTTGGCACTTTTAGATTTGAGCAACATAGGTACACTAAACTCAAATACATAAAAGAGAAATATGTTAAAATACAAAGAGTAAAAGAAATTTCAAATAATGATACATAGCCCCATATAATTGCAAGAAGTTGCTTGTTTAGGGATACAAAATATTCAATGCAAATTTACTAGAAATAGATTCAAAGGATTGCATCAATAACATGAAATAGGAAAACAAGGAAAATGTCCCCATGAAAGACAAAAGGAATATGAAAAAACAACGAAAGTAATTAATGTATATTTGCAATCTATTCAAGACAAACCAATTCACGCACTCTCTATTTGTGAACGTTTTCAATTATAAAAATACATTTATATCATTGATAACAACAAGATATTGGTTTTTAAGTATTTTGGAATTGCAAAAGAAGCAAAAGTCATTGGACTTGATGATTAAATTTACAAATTTTGCAAAAAAAAAAATCTAGTGAACAATTCGTAATGTCCCTCCCATATGTTCTGCCTGATAATATGCTTCTAATATAAGCCCTAGTGACTCTATTGTAGGAGGGGTTAATATTGTATGCAAATTTTAGACTTCAGATAAAAATTCTCATGTTTTAATTATTATATTATAATTATATTTAATTTTTGTACCTAGTGGATGTGCTAGGTGGATAAGGTGGGTGTATGAAATATTGTGGACCCGATGAGTGGTCACCCTAAATGGAAACTAGGAGAAAATTTAGAAAGATCCTAAAAGGTAGAAAAAGATAGAAATCAACATAAAAGCAGTCAGCTAGAGAATCCTGCACAAAGTAACCAAGTGCAGGAAAAGCATGTTAGTATGAAAAGTAGGAAAGTTTAGGAAAGAAAGGGGGGTGCAGTTCCTAAAAAGAAAGAAAGGAATGTTAGCGTGAAAATAAAGAAACAACACAAGCATAGTTTCTAAAGGAAGAAAATCATGTCAACTAGAAAGGCATGAAAGAAAGGAAGATGAAAGCACAAAGTTACTATTTAGTCAAGGAGGGCGTAAGGAAAGCATGAGAAGCAAAGTGCAGTGCATCCAATGGGCCAATGAAATATTAAATAAGGTGGCGTTCTCCATTTCACATATTTAGACACTCCATCGCTGTGTTTGAGAAATATCTGATGCTTCTCTAGGGTTTGGAGACATGCCCTTAGCTAATTGTGGGAGATGTGCCCCATAGTAGTGTTAGATTTTTAACATTAAGATAGCATTATATTAGGATCTTTTAACTAAGAGAATAAAAAACATAGCAATCAAACACAAGAGACAATGAACACAGTGTTTTTCCTCAAGGAAACCATAAATGGAAAAACCTCGCAACTTCCTTAGAGATAGAATCAACACCAAAAGTAAAACCCAAAATAGTAAGATGATCTCCCGACAGCAGTAGCCTCTTTCTTTCTAGCCCCAACAACTTCTTCTCGCTCAGCTATGCACTACAATTGAGTGTGTGATAAATAGAGAGGCTCTCTCTCTCTATTTATACTAATTCCTGACTTGACAATAACTCACTAGGGCCGATTCACTAGGTGAGTCTAACAACCCTAGGGCCCCAGAACTGCAGGGACTTTAACCCTTGAACGATAGGAGGGTTAACCACATTGACTTGACATGACTTGTTTATATTACATAAACTCCCGATCGGAACATCGGGGCATGACATGAATCAATTACATTACAAACACTTCCCAGAATAAAAATTGGGGTATATTACATAAGAAATACAAGTGAATACATTCCGAAGTTACAATTACATCAACACTCCCTCTTAACTAGGAAGGTATTCTCTCGACACAATTTATTAGAACAAGTCTTCTTCTCTGTATCATCTGGATCATCATCGAGTCCTTGTCATCTTCAAATCATCTTCATCTTCAAGTCATCTTCATCTTCAAGTGATCTTCATCTGAATCTGGATCATCATCACTGGATCTGGATCATCACTCGATCTGGATCATATCTAGTTCTGCAACCATTCTTTTGGATCATCATCACAAGTGCTATATCTTGATTCTTATCGTCATAGGAATTTCTACAGAGCCAACCCCTTTTCATGCTGGTTGTAGGCCTAGCCTCCATGTAGGTCTTTTCCAGCACTTATATCTGACCCTAAGTCAGAATGGCCCACCCAACACTTATATCTGAACATGTAGGAACCAATCCTATAATCATATCATAAATGCATACCGAACACTCACATATGACCATGTGGGAACACATCCCACAATCCTGTCAGAAAGGCCTAGCAGTCACATTTGACAGCTCATGGCAGAAAGGCTCAACACTTACATTCGACCATGCGAGGAACCAATCCTCCATGCCGAAAGGGGTCTGCACTTACATCTGACAACAAATATCAGAAAGGATCAGCACTTACATTCAACCATGCAAGGAACCAATCCTCCATGCCGAAAGGGATTTGCACTTACATCTGATCATTGTAGGAACCAATCCTACAATCGCCTCAGAATGGATCTGCACTTACATCTAATCATGTAGGAACCAATCCTATAGTCACATCAGAATGGTCCTTAGTCCCAGACTGAGATTTCCTAGTAACTGACCAGGTGCCTCCATTCCAAGAATGGCATTCAACGCTTATATCTGATCATGTAGGAACCAATCCTACAGTCACATCAGAATNCTTTCCTCGTAACTGACCAGGTGCCTCCATTCCAAGAATGGCATTCAATGCTTATATCTGATCATGTAGGAACCAATCCCACAGTCACATCAGAATGGCTCAACACTCATATCTGACATGCAAGGAACCAATCCTCTCATCATGACAGAATGGATCAGCCATTACATTTGACCATGGAAGGAACCAATCCTCTCACCATGTCAGAATGGCTCATGTAATCATCACTTCCCTTTGGAGGAAATCTTGATCTGGAGAACACCAAGCTTCTCCCCAAAGTACTCAAAATTCACTCTAGCGAATGGCTTTGTTAACACATTGGCTATCTATTCGTCCGTCACAACATACTAGAGCTTCACTGCTCCCCTCTACACCATATCCTTGATATAGTGATACTTGATCTCGATATGATTTGACTTGTCATGGAACACTGGATTCTCTGACAACTTCACACAACTATGGTTGTCACAATATATACAAGTAGCATCCAACTGGAGATCAAATAAATTATACAGTAGCTTCCTCAGCCATACTGCTTCACAACTAGTTGAACAAGCTGTGACATACTCTGCTTCAGCTGTACTCAGTGCCACATAGGATTGCTTCCTGCTAAACCAAGAAAGCACACCTGATCCCATACTGAAGAAACACCCTAAAGTGCTCTTCCTATCGATGGCATTACCTGCCCAATATGAATCAACATAACCCTCCAGGTTAATCTTCTGATTCACCTCATACTTGAGCCCATAATCAAATGTACCCATAAGGTATCTCAGAATATGCTTTGCAGCAATCAAGTGAACATGTCTCGGATCTGTCAGGAACTGGCTCAAGGTGTTCACAACAAAGCAAATATTTGGTCCTGTGTTCGTCAGATACATCAAGGACCCAATCATCTGATGAAGCATCACTCAATAGCTTTAGGTTCAATGCCATAGGTGTGGTCATGGCCTTGTAGTCCATCATCCCAAACCTCTTGAGGATATCTACTGCATACTTCCCTTGTCCGAGGGAGATTGCATCCACATTTTGCCACACCTACATGCCTAGAAAATAGTGCATCATACCCAAGTCTTTCATTCTGTGAGAAGCCATGAGTCATGAATCTTGCTTTATATTTATCTATGCTGCCATCTGCAGCATGCTTGATCTTGTAGATCCATTTGGAATTTATGACCGACTTCCGTTCTGGTCTTGGGACAACATCCCAAACATAATTCTTCATGATCGATTAATACTCTTTGATCATAGCATCCTTCCATTCTTTCCATTCTTCCGCTTCTTCATAGCTGGAAGGTTCTTTATTGATAAAGTGACACAATAAAGCTGCATACCCGGAGTAGGACCTGGTCCTCTTTCCTTCTCTGTGATTCTCTTCTGGAGCCCCATATATTTTCGCACCTTGGATAGCTTCTTGTACCCAAGTAGGTTTCCTCTTGTGAGTATTCTTCTCCTGAGGTGGATCTACATGTTCTTGAGGTTCTTCAAATTCTCTATCTTCTTCTTGAGTTTCTTTATTCATGGTTGTGTCATGAATTCTGGGTGCTTCTAATTATTCAGGATCTTCAACAGGTCTCTTTCTGGATTTGTTGTAAGCTGAGTCTTCATCAAATGTTACGTCCCTACTGATGTTGATATTCTTGAATCCTAGGAAGTATATTCTGTAAGCCTTCGAGCTTTCGGAGAATCCCATGAATATACCCTTCTTTCCTGAAGGATCTAACTTTGTCCTCTTTTCTTTTGAAATGTGTATGTATACTGGAAAACCAAATATTATAAGATGGTTGAATTTTGTTTTCTTGCTGGAAAATACTTCTTCAGGTGTCTTGTTCTCAAGTACTCTGTGTGGAGTATGGTTCTGTACATACATTGCTGTTCTAGCAGCTTCTGCCCATAGATGCATGGGAAGATCTTGATCATGAAGCATTTCTCTTACATATTCCATGATAGTTCTATTCTTCCTTTCTGCAACCCCATTCTGTTGTGGACTATATGGAGTGGATAACTCCCTCTTAATCCCCGAACCTTTGCATAACTCTTTGAATTCATTTGATGTGAATTCTTCGCCATTATTTGATCGAAAGGTCTTGATATTATTTTTTGTTTGGTTCTCGATCAAGGCTTTGAATTCCTTGAACTTGCTGAAAACTTCATATTTTTTCTTCATAAAGTATATCCATGTCTTCCTAGAATAATCATCAATAAAAGAAACATAGTATACATACCCGCTTAAAGAACTAGATGACATTGGACCACATACATAGGAGTGAATGATTTCCAAGATTCCTTTTGCTTTGCTTTCACTACTTGGAAATGTCTTCTTTGTGTTCTTTCCTTTCACACATCCTTTGTAGACTCCTTCATGTTTCGCTTGAATTTCTGGAAGACCTCCAACAACTTTTCTTGCAAGTGGTAGTGCTCTATAGTGCACATGTGCAAGCCTTCTATGGGAAAGTTCGTTTGGCTCTATTGTGTCATGGACCAAAGCTTGTTTTGGATGGTCCTTCAATTTGTATAATCCTCCTTCTTGTTCTCCAATTACTATTTCATCGTCAATAGTCCTTCCTCTTGGACACATGAGGAATTTGCCATCTACAAATGCAACCCTCATGCCTTTTGCATCTAGTGCCAATATGGAGAGAAGATTCTTCTTTAGTCCTGGTACAAACAAGACATCCTTCATTTTCA
>LPNX011009543.1:0-87508 GCA_001517045.1 Pseudotsuga menziesii
AAAACCTTCTCAAGTTAAAGGTTGAATGGGAGAGTGTTTACAGAATCTATGCCTAACTCTAACATGTTAGATTACACATAGGATAGGAAAAAGGAACATGTACATGATCTAGTTTAAAAAAATGCATGCATGTTCTAATGAGTTGCATATCGCACTTGCGATATATCGCATATGCGTTATGTAAATTTACATATCGCATATGCGATATATCGCATATGCGTTTTGTAAATTTACATATCGCATATGCGATATGTAAAATTATAAATCGTGAATGCGATATATCGGATATGCGATATAGATTTCCACGAACCTTAGCCTTGTGTTTGGGCTCGGGTTATTCCGAACGTGCCATCAATAACGCATATGCGTTCTTGATTTACACTTCGGAAGTGCGTTTCTGATTTCCTAAGTGGCACCAAAAAGTGGAACCAACTTCATGCGAGCACCCAACAAGAAGTAGATAACTAATTCGACCATTGGTTTCCCAACGTGACCAATCAAAAAAGAGTGGAGCCATGACATTAGGAGAGGCACTTCAAGCCTTTTCTTGTTTTTATTTACTTGTTGGGCCTTTCAGTAGGAAGGTATCCAAGGTGATTGATGAGTTCCATTATGAGGGGAAATGGTACTTTCATTACATCACGGTGCAGGGATTGAGCTTCCCTTGTAGCCTTAAGTGAACAATATTAACGTGTTGTCCTCGGATAATATTATTTTCATATTTTCCTTGCTAACAACTATGAATACTCTTAGGGTGCATGCATTTAAAACACAAGGAGTTATCTAGTTATTTTTTGCACCTTTCTACGCAGATGAATAGATTTTTTTCTGGAATAAAATGTCACAATTTCAATTACACCATCTTTTGTTTGTTTATTAAGTTTACCACTTAATGTAGCGTAGATGCACAATGTCGACACATGTTACTTTTGAGTTGTATGCGTCATTGTTAGTAGGTTGTTTTGTTCCACCTTTGATTTTCAAACTACATGATCAATGATAAATATGCTTAAATGAGTCTATAAAAATATATCTTTTAGTTGATAATTAAAATGTCACAATTCCACTTACTCCATTGATTCAACATGTTAACCTTTCAAAATTTTGTATGATCATTACACTTAGACTAACAATAACCTTTACAGAGAACTCTAGATTTCACATTTTGTTTGTTTCTTAAATTTATTATTTAATGTACTTCACATGCATAATATTGAGACATGTTATTTTTAACTTGTTTCTACCATTGTTGGTAAACTTTTTTATTTCACCCTCAATTTCTTATCTTTTAACTAGAAATTAAACTCCTCACTAAAATACATTTGAACGTTAAATTCCTAATATAAACATTTTTATTTGAAACTTCATTGTTGAGGGAATATTTTTCACTAAAAAGTTGTGACTAACGAGATAAAAAATAAAATATAGTTAGAAGTGTAAAGATGAAATGAAATTCCAATAATGCTAGGGACTCACTATGGAAACCCCACATCCCATCATACACATGCTACCTCCTGGCAACCTCCCCTCTCGATCAGGCCTGGAATTTCAAATTTACTATGCCTGTCAAATGGATATTTGATGAAGGTCTTGAATTTTTCATAACTGTCACTATAAGTTTTATACAAATTTATGGCTATCAATTTTTTTTACTTCATATAAATTTATGGCTCTCAAATTTTTTCACTTTCATACAAATTTATGGCTCTCTAAAATTTCAACTTAAATGTTATTAAAAAAAATTTCAAAATATGAGTGATAAATGATGAATAAAGAGTCCCCGCAAAAGATAATACAAGATTTTTTTATTTATAATTAACACAAGTTTTCTTATGTTTTTTTAATTGAGGTTATCTTGGCCTTCTATTCAGCACTATTTCCAACTTTTTTTTATCATTAAGATAAGTTCTCTCATGCCTTTGTAATGAGTTTATATCCCCATCTACCCAACATTATTTTCAGGCTATTGCTGTAGCTAGTGAGTGTAATTCTAGAGTGAACGAAAGTTTTTCAATATTGTCCTTTACATTTATGGATTCCCTAAACAACTAATGAATTTGGGTGTTTTTTAAAACTTCGGTGCATCTTCTTAATGAAGAAACCCAACTTAAAACCTTATTTCAACAATCAATTATTGAGATTCTAATGACTATGTAGTCAACTCTAAACTTATTTTAGGTCATATAGCATGTTTCAAAAAATGTTACTTTAAACTTTTGTTTTTTAGTTATAATTTTTTTTTACAACTATATGTTTTTTTTTTTTTTTTAGAAAATGTATACAAGGTTTTTATTTTTATAAAAAAAATTATTAAGTAGATTTTATTAATAAATATTTCAATAACTTCTTTTTGTTGGAATATTGTTTGGAATATTCAGTGAAATTGGTTTCTAAATTGAAATCTATGGATAGTTAAATAAAAATAATAACAATAAGTGATAAATGAAAGAGGTAAAAGTAATATGAAATTTTATCTAGATTGACCTAAATCTAAATTGTATTATCCCTCAATACTATTGTAATTTTGAAGAAACAAAGTTACATTACAGAATATATGGATGATTTACACCTGAGTATTGAGTAATTGATCTCTTTGCTTTTGTTGTTTAAGGATAAAACTAAAAAAACAAGAACTAGAGGAAAACAAAGAATTTACAAATTATATAAACCATTTGCAACTCTGTATAGAGCAATTCTATGTTTTTTAATAACATAGCATTTTAGTTTTTAAAAAAATTGCAAGAACCTCAAAATGAAAGGGAGAAAAACACATAAAGTTGGACGTTTTATAGAATAAATATAAAATAAATAAAGAAAAGCTATGTATTTTGCAACGCTCATCAATGATGAGTACTACCTAGCCAATGTGTTATACACCTGTATGTCACTGATTAGTGAATACAATTGTCAGCTAGGAGGTCAACGACTACATTAATCTTTACTGCGTCACTTTAGACTTTTGTCCATGAGCTCTGGATATGCAAAAGATTGAGTCTCGGAGAAGCAAATTCGCCAAAACTAAAATAACATTCCTATTTTTTTTTTTGGCTTCTGTGTGGTAGATCTATTATATATCATTCCATTTAAAGCCTTACCCACAATTAGCCATCAGGTGAACATAAACACTTGTAAAGGCATAATGTTTAATCAACAAGGTCCAACTACTATTTATTTTCTATGACTGATAGGAGCAGGCCCATAAACAAGGATTTAGTGCTTCATTAAGGCAAAAACCTCTATTGAATGGCCCATCTCTCATTTTCATCTTTCATAGGCACAGGAGGTAGTGCTATAAAAAGAAAAGCAATGAGTGGGTTAACTAACCCAATAATCAATTTTGAGTTCTTAAAAAAGATTCTACGATTTCGCCCGGAGAATTAGACTACTCCGACGTCGTCCGGCACCGCTTTAACCTTTGTCAACCTGTATATGTCAGTGCCTAGATATGTACGCGATTTACGATATTCCCGATTCATTTACGATAGTCCCGATTCATTTTACCGGTGATAAGAAAATGAGTAATGGTATCCATCGGGATTCCGGGAATCACGGATTTCGCATGTATGGCAGTGAACATAACATATGTCCATCCACATGGATTCATGATGCCATCGGATGAATACCGGTGACTCATCAGAATGTGTATTAATGTGGTTGTTTTGAATTTGGAAAAAGCAGGTTTAGTGTTTAGCATTTAAATTTGAATATCTTAGCCCAGTTTCATGCCTCATTTTAAATTTGAATTTCATAAATTCTGGCAGCTCATTTTTTCTGTTTCATTAACAGCAAATGGGACAACATTGAGCGCTGTTAGAAGGAATTGAATTTCATAAATTCTGGCAGCTCATTTTTTCTGTTTCATTAACAGCAAATGGGACAACATTGAGCGCTGTTAGAAGGAATTGAATTTCATAAATTCTGGCAGCTCATTTTTTCTGTTTCATTAACAGCAAATGGGACAACATTGAGCGCTGTTAGAAGGAATTGAATTTCATAAATTCTGGCAGCTCATTTTTTCTGTTTCATTAACAGCAAATGGGACAACATTGAGCGCTGTTAGAAGGAATCTCTTACGCATTTGATGCCATGGAATAAATGATTTATGTATCCATAACAATAGTGATCTTTGAGTTGTTACAGGGTTAGCTATAGTTTTGTTGTTATAAATTTTGAACTTTGAATTGTTACATGGTTTTGTTGTTATAAATTTTGAAACTAATAACTGAGTTTCTCAGGATGGCATGTTATCGAAATTGAGGTGGACGAGAGACTTTGATGGCCGAAGATAACCTATTTATTATTGATTAGCTTAGAATGGAGGGATGCTTCAATATTTATAGGACACAACTATCACCAAATTGTAGAAGAATAAGATCTTATAATCACCATTTATTTTTCAATCCATACAAAACTACTATGTTTAGGACTCCGTTGTGCTTTAAGAGAAATAATCTAACTAAACTATTTGTTTTTCAATCCATACAAAACTTTTATGTTTAGGATTTCCTTGTGTTCTAAGAGCAATAATCTAACGGTTAGTTGTGAGACCGCGATTAGAGGTAAACAATAGAAAAGTTTAACATTGGGTTTAGCTCATCTAGCTCACGGCATTAGACAGGCCAATCAATGGATGCTTCAGGAAACCAGGGTAACTCTTATCATTCCTTTTTCCGTTTTGCTCATTGTGATTTTGAAAGTGAGGTTGTTTGGACATGGGTTTCTAAATTTTGCTAATAGATTAAGAACCCTCTGTGAAACTTTTTATTAGTGTATAATAATCTCACGATTCAAAAAATTGTATTTAATTCTCAATTTATAATTTTGATATATGTTTTATTTATAATTTTTTAAGCCATCAATACATGTCTGCTTTGAACAAGGACAAACCGATTTCACAGCTTCCATGAATTTACCGGGTTCCATGATCGTTTGATCTTGCTAAGCATTACGCCAATTCACAAATTTGTTGACTGCGTGCCAAACCCCTATGTGTTGTTGCCGGACTTAGAATAAATGTTACAGGCTGCTCCTATGAAATTCTTTTGTAAGAATTTACTCAATCTTTACTTAAAGAAGTATGCTTCTAAAGCTTATATAATTTGTTATTTTCAAGCCATTCCTGTTTAATAAAAAAAGAACTCTAAAAAAAACTGTCATTTTTTAAAATCCAATTTTCAATTTTAGCATGGTTCTTCTTAGTCATAATCATATCCCTAGGTACGAGAGATTTTATGTGTGTCAGCAGTTAATAATAATGGCCAATTAGCATTTAATTTGAACGGACTGGAGGGTTTTTGTTTTCCATTTGAAACCTCAAGATACATTGGAGAGTGATCTGATTCACGCCTTCATACGTATACAGACGGATGAAACACTCCATTATGACAGGTTGAAATGGACTAATTGTGGATTTGAGGTTTCCATGTGATAACATATAATGTCCTTTATTCTTTCATGTGGAGACTGTACTTGAAAAAATCATGGTCATGAAACTGGTTCTGGTTTACTTATTTGCTGAAAGTCATAAGTTTACAGTAGTTATAGTTATATGGCAATCGCAGAATTGCACAAATCCCATCTACATATCCCATCTACATATGGGGCTGGTCTTCTATTTCAGTAAAACAAACTATAAAGGAAGAAACAATATAAAATTTTAGCATGTCCAGCCTCCTTTCATCTTGCAGAGTTGATTTAAGCTTATTTATGGCCACATTTTCTGCTATGCTTACATAGCCCATGAAACTTCAAGAAAGTAAGTGGCTTGCCACTGAAAACCCAACCAAACCCCATCTTTATTAACATACATCTTGCTCCATTGAAAGTAACCAGTACCCCTACCTCTCAATAATTTGGTTCATTCAAATTACACCTCATTTCCTTCCACCAAGGAAACGACATTTAAGCCAAAGTTAGGGTTTGATGTCGCAACAAGTGGCAAGGCTTGCACGCTTCTTTCAAATTGTATGCTAAAGTTTAAAGCGTTATTGTTTCAGTGGCATTCTTTGAATTCAGGGTACTAACAACGCTTGTTAAGAATTTAAATGGTTATACATGATTCATTGATGAAAAGGTTCACCTCAAGTAAGGCACATTTCATATATATATTCTTGGCCATCAATGTCTCCCACTGTTACTACATCATATGGACAACCGGTGATATTTGTAATGCTATCAACAGGAAGGCTATGGACATTTTACCTACAAAGCCGTGAATTCATTTCCAAATTGACAACGCTGCACTCCATCACCGGTCATCCACATTGCAGACATTTTCAAAAAATGGCTGTAGTAACAATGGAATACATTAAATGCCTATCTTCCGCCATGATAAGTCTCTGCTCCATCTCAATTTTTGTAACATATCATCCTGATTCAGTTATTAGTTTCAAAATTTATAACAACAAAACTATAAGTAACCCTGTAACAATTCAAAGATGACTATTGTAAATTTGTAATGGATACACAATGCATTTATTCCATAGCATCCAATGCTTATTACTTGCGCTGGTATTGCATGAGCTTTCTTCTAACCCCACTCACTATTGTCCCATTTGTTGTTAATGAAATAAAAAAAGAGTAGCTATTAGAATTTATGAAATTCAAATTTAAAATGCAGTATGGCACTGGGTAGAAAGTAAAATTTATGATATTCAAAACACTAAGCCCGCCTTTTACATATTCAAACTGAGGACATTAATACACATTCAGATGAGTCATTGGTATCCATCGAGGCCTCTGCATGAATCCATGTGCATGGAAACATTTAGTGTTCACTACCATGCATACATAATCTGAGCTTCCGGATGGGTACCATTACTGCTTTTTCATATCGACAGTAAAATGATGTGGGGCAGCGAGACGATGGTAAATCGTTGTACATCTTTGGACACTGACATATCCAGGTTGACAGAGGCTGATGACATTTAATGCCGTGCCGGACGTCGGAGTAGTCTAACTCTCCGGGCGAAATCGTCGAAGAGTAACAATTTTACCTAAATGCAAAAGACAGAATATTTTACATACCAAAATGTGAATCTTGACATATGGATTTTGAGCAAGTGTACCTGTTAATGCTTGGTGAACACTGAGAACCAAACGACCAACTCCACCCTCGATTGCCCACTACCCACAACTTCGAACCTGAAGATTGCAACAAAATATCTCATGCCCTGCTTTTGAGCCAATGCCTTCCTTACTCGCTAAGGGTGGGTCACTGGGTGCATGGAAAGATTCCTGGCAGAACGAATAGTAGACCAGCCCTACTTCGAGGAAGCTCATACAAGTTGCGACCCTTTACTTTACAATTAAGGCGCCTGGATCCAGACCAAGGCACTGGTAACTTTACCAATTCATCAATTTACCAATAGAACAATGCAAGTTCTTGAACCCAAATCCTCATTTTCAAAACTAGAACACCAGCAGCCTCGCACCGCATAAATTAGGATTTTTTATTTATTGCAGGCTTAACCCGTTTGCATATTGCAGAACAAATAAATAAATCAGTTGGGATGTATCATGTACTATAGCCCTAAACCAATATTCTTATTCTCAGGCCCATGAACATAAACATCAGTAACATCGGCTACCATTCTCAAGTTGCAGGTGGAACCTTGGAGGGCCAGAGCCGGCCAGTGTAACTCTCGAAGTTTCCCATTATTGCTGGAATTAACCAAATCTGCACACAATGTAGCATTACTCGGTGAAATTGACACGAAGCCAGCACTAGAAGTCACGATTCATACCAAATTGAAAGGAAGCCAGCACCAGCAGCGTTGATTCATGTGTTAATGGAATTTTTTAATAATAGTTTTGATATTCGTACCCATGGCCACCATAACTACATTAGTTGGTCCAGCTCCTCAAGTCATTTCGACTTTCAAAACCTTGCCAAACAGGTACCGGTATTTATGACAGGTTGTTGATAAGATCAAACGTCAAAATGACGGTTCAAAATTTTTTATGAACGTAGACATTGACGTGGAACATTAAAGATTACCTGTCAAATACGTTTTATTTTGCTAAATACGTCTTGTGCGACGTCAAATTCCAGGCCTCTCGATTAACCTTGGCTTGCGTGTTTCTCGATGGGCTGGACAAAAGACGTCAAAAAGTGACCTAATTCATCACCTATGTATGTTTGTCTTTATTGGTTGGTTTCTTTGTTTAATTTAAAGTTTGTCATCATTTAAATCTATTATTATTTGATAATATATTTTTTCTTTTAAATGTAGCATCATAAATATTATAGGTTTTCTTTAAATGTAACATCATAAATATTATAATTTTTGAAAGATCTGATTAAAAAAATAATTTGTAGTTGGACTTTTTCTAACATGATCTTAACTTATTTTATTAATAATTTTCAAAAATAAAGTATAAGGTACAATCTCCTTGGAAGATAAATCTTTCGAACTTTCAAATTTGAAAAGCATTATTTTGGAATTTAAAAGGACACTTACGTGTTATCATTGCTTCCTTTCGATAATGATAACTTAATTTCTTAAGTGATTAATTCAATCATAGTGTGGGTCGAGGCAAGTTATTATAATAATCGGATTGATTCGGATACGTTAAAAAAAATGTCAAGTTATTATAATAATCGGATACGTTCAAAGATTTAGTCAGAATGTCATGAATTCGAAATTAATAGGAAAGAAGATTCTTCGCGAGGTACTAAAATGATTCTTCGCGATGTAACACTAGCACATGCACAAGATTTTTCTTCTCCAGATTACAATAACACAGTCAGTAAACGTTTTTACTAATGATCCCATAATTCATCACAGATCACAGATGGCGCATAAGATTAGGGTTTCAAACAAGTTTGTAATTCATGCTCTAATTTAAGCAAATAGTAAAACTTGAAACCGGCATTGACGATCGCGATGCTCTGCTCACGATCTCTTCAGCGAAATCTTGAATATTCTTATTCGAAGACCCGCCTACCATCATTGCCTCCTTGGATAATGTCTTCCACCGTAAAGCGTTTCTCCTGAGCTCCATGCCCACTTCGCCTTCCATAACCATCCTGATACTCTTTTCCACTTCCTCCTTCTCCACTACTCCATCTGGTGATCGTTTATTCAATCTCAGTCCCGTCTTCAAATTCTCTTCAATGTATTTCGAATTAGTCGTCTGATCTGTCCACTGAGGAACCGCCAACATGGGAACACCCAAGCTCAGGCTTTCCAGCGTCGAGTTCCATCCACAGTGCGTCATAAACGCAGCGACAGACGCGTGAGAAAGAACTTTCAGCTGAGGACACCAAGGAACGACGAGCCCTTGCTCCCAAGTTTCGTTCAAGAAACCTTCCGGCAAGTTTTCTTCACTGTTAGGTGGACGAATAACCCATATGAAAGAATATCCACTCATCTTCAGCCCAAGGGCTATTTCATGAATTTGTTCTTTCGAGAGAACCCCGAAGCTCCCGAAGGAAACGTACACAACGCTTGAGGGTTCCTTTGTATTCAGCCAATCCATGCACTTTGCGGTTTTGCACAAAGGTGCACCAGTGTCTGTGTCTCTGGGATTCTGTCCGTCCAAGAACGCCGAGGGTAAGAGCGGGCCTACAGTCCGAATGGAACCCATTGCTCTCACTGAGTTTATTTCTTCCGATTCGAGTTCCTCAAACGAGTTTCCCAGTATCCACGTTGCCTCTGATAATGGATCAAACTGATCCATTACTAATCGCAGCAGAAACATGTACACATTGGAATGTTGCAGAAAGCTCGGCAAGTCCGATACATTCAGCAGTGGCAATCCAGGAATTTCTATCTCGTCCATTGTTTTCCCTGTTCCGTCTCTCGGGATGGCTACACAAAAGAAAAATAAGGATTCAATTATACTGAAAACTGAGAAAGTGAAAGTAAAATTGTAAAATGGAAAGGATAGGGAAACGAATGCTTACTCAATCCTCTGCTAAAATGGTAATAGATGGAATAAACTGCACAGGATTGCGTCCAGAAAAATGCAAGAGGAATATTAAACTTGTTTGCAACTTGAGGAACCCAGGGAAGGAAGGAGTCGTAAACGATGCAGGATATATTGTCGCCTTGAGAGTGAATCCTTTCTATGAGATTTGTTAAGGTGAGTCCTCCAAACTTGCATAACATCTGCGCCGCCATTTCGAAGTCCTTGGAGCGGTCAAAATCCAGAGGAAGTCCGTCTGAGATTGTTTCATACTGAACTTCCACTTCGTGAGAGGAGATAGAGATTGATGTATCTTGTGCCTCTAACATGTCCTTAAGCTTGGCCTCTGACATCACAAACGTGACCTTCAGCTTTTTTGAGACGAGCCGCTTGGCGAACTGCAGCATTGGATTGATATGCCCTTGCGATGGATACGGCACCACCATAACGCGAAGCTTGCTGAACTCCACCGGCCTGGCTAAAGATGCCATCCTCCTCCTCCTCCTCCTCCTAGATTCCGACTGGCGAGAACAAATTAGTGCGCAGAGCCTCCAAATATTCAAAATTCGCCTGTCGCAGGCTCTGCAACTGATCCTTTCTGTTGCTCCTCATGTGGAGCTGATTTATTGACAGCATGCTCTAGATTCATTCGTTAATTTTTTATTTTCCGGCAATGAAAGGTCGACCTGTAACTCCTAGCTCATAGAGCGTACAAATATGAGATTCATCCTTTCACTAACATTGCACGTTGCTCCTCATGCGTAGCTAATTTCTAGATTCATTCTTTATTTTTTTTTATGTCTGCAACGAAAGGAAGACGCGCAACTACTTGTCAGAAGAATTTATTGGTAAATAAATGCATTCTAGTCATCCGCATGATCCCCTTGTAGTTGGCATGCTTGTCAGACTATGGTTATAAACAGCATAGGGTTTACAATATAATTAACAATTAAAACAAATACAATAGAGTTTACGATCTTTTTAATATTAAATGGTAAAATTCACTTTACTCTTTTCATAAATCAATCATATTCTTCAGGAAATATTATACGCTTTAGAAGCTTCTTCTAAATAAAATTATTTTCATTGGGTGGGGGTTCTCTTCATCTCGACATAATTTACATGACACTCTCTAGTTTACAAATAAGTAGGGTAATTTTTTGGATGTAGTGTTTGGATATAAGTATGATATATCTATGTTATAAAAAGAGATATATTATAATTACAAGTATTATTTCATTTTCATGAATTAAATATTCATATTCTTAATTGAACATACTTTATAAATGTTTAAAAAGTTAAGCATAAAATAAAGAAAAACTATCTTTTATCGTAACAAATAGCCATTAGACTACAAAGGCACCGAATCACTGAAAAAGAAGATAAGTGAATACGATCAACTACATGCATAGATGGATTATTCACCTACGAGTGATTAATGCATTTAAACTCATTTTGAAAAGTCTTAATTATCCTTATCCAAATATCCGAACGATTAAGTGCATAAGTAATTTTCATTCTTTTAATAAAAAAAAATTAAGAACATTTTATTCATAAATTATCATCGTTCGACCAAGTGGCCCGGTCCAAGCCTGAATGTTTTAGTTGTTGATGCTTTGGGTTATTATACTAAAGCACGTAAGATGCAAGGAAAAATTCATGGTATTTTTCTTCTAAATATATTATAGATGGTTAACAATAATTTTGCTTATAATTTCAACGACTCGGTGGAGGTGAGAGGGAGTTTTTTTTTTTAAATGTACGTTAACTATTGTCTTTTTTGTTCACATCAATACTTACATACACTAGCTTGTCTATTATATTTTATGTTATGACAAGGTATGTTTAGAACTTTACGAGGTGGTCTATTTTCCATGTGTATTGATTTTTCTACATTAATTATTAATATGTCAAATCTGATTTGAGGGATTTTGTGATGATGTTGTTAGATGTGTAGTTTATTTTATATGGTGATATAAATTCTATTAGTATTAATGTTTTATATAAATGGTGTATTGATATTCTATAATGTTTTATATAAATGGTGTATTGATATTCCTTATTTTTAATATACTAAATAATGTATTATGCGTTTATTTTAGATAAGATATTATAAATAATGTAACTCATTTAGAATTAAAAAATAAATATTTTTATTTATTTTAGAAAACATTATGTTCAAAGTTATTGTAAATTTTTTATGACAAAGTTGGTCAAGGATGACTGTAATTGAATATTTTATTTATCTAAATAGTTAAATGAAGAGACACCTATCCAAAGGAGACTATTGAAAGAGTGTTCACTGACCCACTAGGAGGAATGGACAGCTGTAAGAGGATAAATGGCAAGTGGAAGCACTAGCATTTCACTTTCTAGTTGTTCCAGGAAGCAAATGCCTAAAATTGTGGCCATGTTTCCTAAGAGGAGGAACTGAGCAGGTGGCTCATTCAATTACAAAACTGACCCAAAGACCCAGGAAATCTTATAAATACCATCGAATGGAGCAAGAGGCTCATTACATTCTATTCCAAGTGAATGAACCTTGTGACTGCTGCAAACTGAAAAGTCATGCACACAAGGGATTCGATGAGGGGATAGATAAAGTGAAAGGCATGGGAGTTAATGTCATAGCCACGTTTTTCAGCGCACCCAAGTGGTGGCACACCTGGGCAAGGTGTCGCGGTTATGATGGTTCGGCATGGAGTTGCGCTCTCACTTGGCTAAGTTAGCAAGCGCCCACATTCACCACCGGCACGGAGGTCGGGAATGTGGCGCGCCCCAAGGTCAGCGCCCACGTGACTTGGCACGAGCGCCCCTTGGCAAAGATGACATTGGTGATGGGCGTGCAACACCTTTGAGGCGCGCGACCCTTGAGCATGCAGATGGGCATGCAAGTTTGTGAAGGCGTTCGGTAAAACAGGCGCGTGATCCTAGGTGTGGGCGTGCAGCCAAAGTGTGCGAACGACCCCTATGTGCGGACGGAGATGCGGACAGACAAATGTGCGGACAATTGGGTGCTCCGGTAAAAGAGCGTTTTGGTAAGCAAATCGACGGGTGTGCGAACGACAGCAGTTGGGTGACGGCTGCGCACGCACGGCAGCACGGTTAGCGACGAACGGCGGTCAACTAGATGGGCGCTTCGGTCAAAGTAAAGGGGCGCGCGGCTCACTAGCAAAGTGTGCGCGCGACACTCTAGAGGCTTCGGCAAGTGGACCCGTGAACGCCTAAGTCAAAGTGAACCTTGGTGTGGTGACATCAACGGAACGGTTAAGTGGGCCAAGTGTGTTTTGATGTTGACTTGGTGAACCGGCAAGGGGTGACTTGTGCGGTAAGCAAGATGTCAAGTTGACACGGGCAGGACACCTAGAAGGCTATAAGTAAACGAAGTGCAAGTCATTTCAAATGATCCAAGGAGGATCATCCAAGAGGATCCAAGCAAGTTTGGAGGAGCAAGCTACTGGAAATCTAAGGGAACAGAATAGAACTACACAGAGGTCTGCGACATCGCTGAGGAGAGGCAGAGGAGGCTGGGCGTCTTTGGCAAAGAGACAGTCTTTTACATTTTTGTAACTCTTGTATTTTCTGGGTGTAGCAGCCAAGTTGGGAGTGCACCAGGAGCTCTGCCTTGGGAAACTCCGTTTATGTAATACTGTTACATTTTTATACAAAGTTAAAGGGCTCTGCCAGGTTGGGCAACCCACCTTTATTCTCTGTGTACTATGTTTTATTTAGTGCTGCATTTTACTGGTTTTTGGCTAAGTGTTGAATGTGCCGGCAAGGCTAATGGCTAAGTAAACAGTAAGAAGAGTTAAAGTTAAAAAGACATAAAAATCGTTTCCGCGGGGTTAAGGCATAGTCTACAAGATAGGCACTTGGGCGGGAAATCCCTCAAGCTGACTTCCTGGCAGTGCCGCACACCACCTTTGGCAAGTCAAGAGCGCTTGCGAAGTGTGGCTGTGACAAGTGGTATCAGAGCTAAGACTTGGAGGAGTTTTGGTTAGAGCCGTAGTTCGAAAAAGTTCGTGTGATAGGTGGTTGCAGCGAGGAAATTTTTGGGAAGCTCCGTAGGCTAGGACGAGCGTCCACAGTTCAGACGCTCCGCAGACAGTGCGCACCATAGGGTGGGCGCACCGCAGACAGGTGCTCCGCAGTAGTGAGCGCGCCGCAGACAGAACGTGCCGCAAAGGTGGGCGTTCCGCAGTGACAGTCGCACCGTAACCAGTGCGAACCGCAAGAGCAAGCGCTCCGTAGACAAAAGACGCGCGCCTAGAAATCGCGCGCACCACAGCAAGAAGTTGCGCGCTCCGCAACAGGAGCCGGGCGCTCAGGGGATAAGCGCTCCGCAGCCGCAGAGCTGCACGCTCAGGACGAGCGCTCCAGAAAAACAGAAACGTGCATTTCAGGGAAGCGTACGTGTTCAGACAGCCACAGCGGCACGAGGAGGTGTGGTTCGGTAGAAAAACGAAAAGCGCCAGTTTTTGAAGTGCGCTCAAGAAAAACAGAAGTGTGCCAAGGTGGGTGTGTTCCGCAGGTGATCCTGAAGTGGTGCGTTTGGCAAACGCCCGTTTCAGCAAATTGACCCAGAAAAGTTGTGCGCTCCGGGAGTGCGACAGCTGCAGCACTTAAAAAAGTGTTGGACAGACAAGTAGGTGGCTTGACGTCAAGGTTGGATTCGGTAGCAGTTTGAGTCTGGGGATCTGCAGCAACATGAAACGAGTCAGATGGCAGACTTCGGCAAGAAGGAGACACTTGTGCAAAAATTCTTGCAAGCGTTGAAACCACTTGCAGAGATGACAAGAGTTTCAGTTGAAGGGCAGACCACTGATTCGGTTGCAAAGTTGAGTGAAACGTTCGCAGCAGGATGTGAACAATTTTCAGCGCGTTGAAAGAGACGGCAGGCTGCATTCGAGAAGTGGGACGAGTTCTTAAGGAAATGCTTCAACATGAAAGGGAGCAAGAAGAACGGCGGTCGTAGGCTACTCGAAGTAAAGCTAAGTCAGAAGGCACTCAGGGAGGGCCAAGACAACAGAAAACGAAAAAATCAGAAAAGAAGAAGGTTGTGTGTTATCTTTGCGCACAGAACCACTACGCAAGGGATTGTTCGTTTAGGGCAGAAGCTGTTGCGGGAGAGGGGTCTACAGCAAGGTTGATAGCAATGAGAGTGCTGGAAGAGGCACCTTCTAATGAGATTTTTGAGACGGTGAAGGCAATTGAAGCTTGCCTTAGCGAAGCGGCCAGGGGTCGTAATGCAGATTGGCAAAGTGTGCAGCAAGGTTTGTTGGACTTCGTGGAAACAACGGTAAGTGGCCTAAAGGTTTCTGCGTTAGTTGACACAGGTTCATCTCACAGTTTGGTGAGCAAGAAGACTGCGGTATCCCTTCACAGCGGCATGGAAAGCTGCCAAGCAAAGTTCAAGGCAGTGAACTCTGCGGTAAGAGATGTGACAGGGAAGATATGCACAGCACCTATTAGAGTTGGAAGGTGGCACGGCAAGATGGACTTGAAAGTTGTTCCCTTGGACGATCACTCTTTGATCTTGGGACAGGACTTTCTTCTTTTGGCCAAGGCAGTACCAGTTTCGCATGCTGGACGATTGGTGTTCTTAGAAGAGGACGGAACGTGGAGCTTACCTATGACGCAGAAAATCCGGTTGGGATACAAACCGCGGGTGACTTCGGTACGGATTTTTGAAGACCCGGGTGAGTGTAAGCACTTGCCGCAGCAAAGCATAGGGAAGAAGACGGTTTCGGCAAAGAATAGCAAGTTAAGCATTGAGGTAAAGGCTGATCTATCCGCAGTAGGAAGGTTAGCAGCGTTGGAAAAACGCATGGCTTCGATCTATGGGGAGATTGATGCTTTGTGCATTTCAGAGGATCCTTTGCGGCAGCATGAGAAGGAACAGTTCAGTTTTTCGGTAGCATGTGCGAAGGTTTCTAATGAAGGAACATTGGAGATGTCATGCAGCAGATTGGGCAATGACACTTCAGTTGAAAAGAACCTTGAGGCAGAGTCACACACGGAGGTGTTGGCCAAAGCACAGGTTCTAGAGGAAACGCAGGTTGCGGAGGAGACGCAGGTTGCAGCAGAAATGCAAGTTTCAGAAATGTAGTTTGCGGAGGAGACGCAGGTTGCGACAGAAATGCAGGTTTTGGAAAAAGTCTTGGATGGAGAAAACACCAGAGAAGTTGATCCACCACGTGATGCGGAGGACATAGTGGCGTTTTGCATCCATGCCATAGGCATTCTAGAAAAAGAGTTAACAAGAGAGCGGTTGCAGCAGGTTGGCTGCGAACCAATCGAAGTTGATGTGGTACTTGCTCATTTGGAAAGCAAGCAGTTGTTGGAACCGGTAAAAGAAGAAGTGGCTAAGGAAACCATGGCTAAGGAAGCTGTGGCAGAGTTGTGCATTCTTCAAAAACAGGAGATGTTGGCATGCTTGGAGACGTGCGACGATAAAGCAAGCAATCCTTTCGAAGGGACAAGTAAAGCAGCCAAGAAGCGGGCCAAGAGGAGGTCGCAGCAGACGAAGATGGTGTCTTCGGTTGGCTCAGATGACCGCACGGAGCTTGCAGCAGACATGAGTACTTGGACGGCTGATGGTGTCGGGTTTGCAGAGTATTGGGCTCGGTTGAAAGAGCTTAGTGCGAGCAGCGACGCAGTCGACTTTAGACAGTATGGGTTGGAAGATAGGGGCGGCAGAGGCCTATGGCACTGCCCATGTCTTTTCACTTGAGCTAGCAGCAGTTGGGCTCACCGTCTTTGGCGACGGCAGTGAGGCCCTCGGCACCTTTGGCAAGGTGGCCTAAAAGACTGTTTTCGCTAAGGTAAAGTACAAGAGGCTTGCGGACACTGAAAGAAGAACACTGGCAACATGATTCCAGAATGGGGAAGTTTGTCTTAAGTGATGAACGCACGGTTGGATTAGCTACCTAGCTGGTTCGTCCTTAAGGAGCTCAACAAACGGAAACAGGAAGGAAGTCATGGAGCATAGGTTGGAAGTAGGTGATCAAGAAAGCAGTACTGCGGTTCAGTCATGAACAGTTCAGATGTTGCAGCAGTGTGGCTTCAGTTCACGTAGAGGTTGCAGCAGTTGACGTTGCCGGGATAGCAACAATTTTAAGTGGGGGAGGCTGTCATAGCCACGTTTTTCAGCGCACCCAAGTGGTGGCACACCTGGGCAAGGTGTCGTGGTTATGATGGTTCGGCATGGAGTTGCGCTCTCACTTGGCTAAGTTAGCAAGCGCCCACATTCACCATCGGCACGGAGGTCGGGAATGTGGCACGCCCCAAGGTCAGTGCCCACGTGACTTGGCACGAGCGCCCCTTGGCAAAGATGACATTGGTGATGGGCGTGCGACACCTTTGAGGCACGCGACCCTTGAGCGTGCAGATGGGCATGCAAGTTTGTGAAGGCGTTTGGTAAAACAGGCGTGCGATCCTAGGTGTGGGCATGCGGCCAAAGTGTGCAGACGACCCCTATGTGCGGACGGACAGATGTGCAGACGGAGGTGCAGACGGATAGATGTGCGGATAGTTGGGTGCTCCGGTAAAAGAGCGTTTTGGTAAGCAAACCGACGGGTGTGCGGACGACAGCAGTTGGGTGACGGGCGCGTACGCACGGCGGCACGGTTAGCGATGAACGGCGGTCAACTAGATGGGCGCTTCAGTCAAAGTAAAGGGGCGCGCGGCTCACTAGCAAAGTGTGCGCGTGACACTCTAGAGGCTTCGGCAAGTGGACCCGTGAATGCCTAAGTCAAAGTGAACCTTGGTGTGGTGAAATCAACGGAACGGTTAAGTGGGCCAAGTGTGTTTTGATGTTGACTTGGTGAACCAGCAAGGGGTGACTTGTGCGGTAAGCAAGATGTCAAGTTGACACGGGCAAGACACCTAGAAGGCTAGATAAGTAAACGAAGTGCAAGTCATTTCAAATGATCCAAGGAGGATCATCCAAGAGGATCCAAGCAAGTTTGGAGGAGCAAGCTGCTAGAAATCTAGGGGAACAGAACAAAACTACACAGAGGTCTGCGGCATCGCTGAGGAGAGACAAAGGAGGCTGGGCGTCTTTGGCAAAGAGACAGTCTTTTACATTTTTGTAACTCTTGTATTTTCTGGGTGTAGCAGCCGATTTGGGCATGCACCAGGAGCTCTGCCTTGGGAAACTCCGTTTATGTAATACTGTTCCATTTTTATACAAAGTTAAAGGGCTCTTCCAGGTTGGGAAACCCATCTTTATTCTCTGTGTACTTTGTTTTACTTAGTGCTGCGTTTTACTGGTTTTTGGCTAAGTGTTGAATGTGCCGGCAAGGCTAATGGCTAAGTAAACAGTAAGAAGAGTTAAAGTTAAAAAGACATAAAAATCGTTTTCGCAGGGTTAAGGCGTAGTCTACAGGATAGGCACTTGGGCAGGCAATCCCTCAAGCTGACTTCCTGGCAGTGCCGCACACCACCTTTGGCGAGTCAAGAGCGCTTGTGAAGTGTGGCTGTGACAGTTAAGTCTGCTATTGACTGCTAAGTTGCAGAGATCTTCTGTGTGGGTTGTTAACCAACATCTTCGTCCTAGTGGTTCAGTGAACATGCTCAGGGATCCTAAAGCAAGTGATCTTGGCTTCATTCAGGAGATGGTTGGGAGGAACGGTCTCCTTTGGGTGTTTTCCCCCCTTCTACAATCATCTAGGTTCTAAACTCTTTGTTTATTAGCTGTAAAATTACTTCATATTTTATTTACAAGTTTAAGAATGTTATGGATTTCTCTGAACCAAATAATCATTACTCAAGTAGGTTAGGAAAATATTATGTTATGCGTATTATTGCAAGGAATGCTACAATTTTTCCATTCCATGGAGTTAATGGAAAATGGTAGAGTATAATAGAATTCTTTGTTTAGAGTACATATAATATTCGTAATTTCTAAGTTTATAGTACTGAAATTCTCTTGACAGTTTCATCTTAATACATTGTTAGATTACGGTATTCTTAGATACTACAGTATATGTAATAGTAAAACTTACAAGTTTTTTATCTAAGATTAAAGAACAAATTTACGACTAAAAGATTTTATATCAAGGATCATGCACAATCATGGACTCCTTTAAAGACACTTTAGATGCCACATAATATTGGAAAAACTTGGAACCTTTGACTTTAGATGAGAATTAGGAGTACTTCCCTAATGTATCTGAAGATGAAGTACAAAGAAAAAAGATAGGTAACTGAATCAACTTCATAATACATAACATTCTTGTAGAAAAAATGTGTGTAAATGATTATAAAATTAGTTTACATGAAATTGGGTTTTCAAAAGTTCAAAACATCATAACATATATGTTTGTGCAGGTGCAACAATATATGAGGTAAATGATGTCAATTTTGGATTAAATATTGTAGACATGCAAAGGACATATGGGTCTAGTGCAACACTATTTATTCATAATTTTTCATGAACTAATTTTTTTATTTTTAATTATTGAAGTAAAAAAAGCTTGAAATGAAAGCGTTATGTGCAGGTGCAACACTTTAGAGGCAAAAATTAATGAAATCCTTGATTTATATATATAATATTGTAGATCTTGCTCTCTTCTAGTGTACCATATAGTTTTCTTGGCAAATGGTGAAGGAATTCAAAAGTTATATAAAAAACAATCAACGTAACTATTTTTGAAAACTAACGTTTGTCATTTAGAAAAATAGTGATAAATAATTAAAACATACATTTGAAGGAAAAAATTACATATTCAGAATCATAATATTGTACTCTATAATATTCTAAATTTTCATAAAAAATATTGTGTTTGTCAAAGAAAAACACGTCATCGAAACTGATCATATTGATAGAGTTCTAAAAGACAGGAAATAGCCCTGGTTTATTTGTCCTAGCCAATAGGTTCGGTAGTCCGAAGCTAATTCTGAACATAATGCCAAACTTTATTCCCCCTCGAGTTTTTAAATTTTAAAAACACGCATATGCGTTATAGCATTATTCATATCGCATATGTGATTCATATCACGTATGCATTATAACGCATATGCGTTTTGGCTTAACTAGCTTGGTACGAGAGTAAAAAAGAGTAAATACCAAGTTAGTGGATAGTCTTTGGGAAAAAACCTATCTAAAATGAAAATATCATGGTAATTATTGGTCCCTGCAAAGAGGTTTAGTGTGGCAAAAGGACGACGCTTAGCCTAAAATTTTCAGAATGGTTGTGGATAATGAGGTCATATTATTGGAGGTTCAAGGCGCTTGTCCATGACACTTAAGACATAGAAGATGCTTTTTAAACTTAATGATTGAGTTTTATTGCCTAACCTTTCTCTAAGGCTCGAAACTCATATATAGCTCTAAATTATTCCTAATGGTACCAACACATCCACTATGAGGATAAGGATTGAGAGATCATTTATGTTGTTTTGAAGCATTATTTTTTTCCATGGATACACAAAAATATCTTTTAGGGTCGAAGGCCAAGGTGTCATCTCTCAACTATGTTGAGGCTCTACGATGTATACATTGTGCTCGAGAATGACTAAGGATTTCTACCACAACCATGTCTAGGATATGCTCATGAGGTCATGTATGGTGGATCAAATTTCATTCTTAAAACTATATTCTAAGAAGTTTTATTTATGGTACAAGGCCTTGGTTTCCTACCTTAACAATGTCTAAGACCCATGGATTCATATCTACTATCCAAAACCTTCTAACGAAATCCATGTCACCACTCGAAGGAAAGCGTAACTTCAAGAGGTCATGGCTGGTCACTTGAGGTGTTTTTCAATGATGGTGCTTACAAACAATATTGATTTTTGTAATCCAGTAGACTGAATAAAAAGGGACATGCTCCTGATATACCTAGTGAGTAAACGTCAGTTCACTCTCTGGTGTTGGGGTTGGTTTCATTTTCTGGGTATGGAATTTTTGATCTACTGTCTCGCGTTTTAATGCTTTTTATATCTCAACTATGAAATTTTTTATAAAGAGGACGGTTTCAAAAGCCCCATTTTGATCAGTTTTCAAGGGCAATCCATGACCCCTGGTTTCAATATGTACAAGGACTTAAAGCTCTCTGACGCCCATACAAAACTCGGTTTTGAGGGATTTATATAAAATAAATAAATAAATATTTTTACTTATATAAACGTACACACACACACACACATTGTTGTTTGGAGTTCCCAACTTGTATCGTTTCCCTGTTTCAATTAACATATGCTTGCAAACATATAGCTTTTACATTTTCCACCCCCTAATACATGTTTAATTCCAGGTACTATTATGAGCAACTTCATTATCCAAACATTACAAATATATAGCAAGAAAGCCATATCAAAGAGAAAAATACATTTTAAACATTAAACATAAGCAACATGGCTGAGTAACCCAAATAAATAATTAAAAATACAACATACTAACAAAAATGGAAATATAAAGTGCAATCGTGCACATGCAAGATCATATTTACATTTTATTTTTGGAATAATAAGAATGAACCTGTAGAAACTTTTGATCACTAATGGGCATCACATAAGCCTTTGCAAATTCAGAAGAATCAAGGAAATTATCTCCAAAATTTATTGCCTGATTCTCAGCTCCATGCACATCAACCATCCTTTGTCCAAGTTCACGAGTTATCTTTGAGTTGGCAGGCATTTTTTTTCTATGTTATCACTTCCATTTATAAATAGAGAATTATTTCCACCTTCTTTGGTTGAAAACAAAGATTGGACATGTTGATCCTTACTATTTACACTAGTATTTACTCTCTTGTCACTTCCAAAAAATGAGCAGTTATGAAATGCATCTAACTGCTAGCAATCAACTCACTTAAAATAATACTAATATCTCATGTAATCAAGTCCTAACACTGTGTTCCAGAAGGACAAATACCAATATCCAACGACCCTAATGAATCAACCTGATGGAAAGAAACAAAAAGTTATCAGAGGATGGATTTTCAATACATAAAATCTTCCACCATTTAAAATACACAATCGAAATCTCCAAAAATATATTAAAAATATTAGTAGTGGATGTGAATACCCAATACAACTCATTATCTTGGTTCTCTTCTATTGGATGTGAGCCAATTTTCAGGTCGTCTGTACAAGGTGCCTCCTAAGGGATTGAACCTCAAAACCAAGATGGAGAAACCCTGGGTCAAAGGTTCTCTCGGATCAAAAGGAACATGACTATGGAAAATAGATTCTAAACCTCATTCTAAAACTACAAAAGGTCATTAACCTCTCGATATACCCATGGACAAAATTCAGTGATATGGAAATGACAGGATTTTTTTCATCATTCAGACTGAAACTCTAAAACTTCATCATTCAAACTAAACCTGAAAATTTATCAGAAGATAGATTTTCAATAGATAAAATCTTCCACCATTTAAACTACACAATCAAAATGTCCACAAAATGATTAAAAATATTAGTAGTGGATGTGAATACCCAATTCAACTCATTAGCTTGGTTCTCTTCTATTGGATGTGAGCCCATTTTCAGGTCTTCTGTACAAGGTACCTCCTAAGGGATTGAACCTCAAAACCAAGATGGAGAAACCGTGGGTCAGAGGCTCTCTCGGAACAAGAGGAACATAACTATCGCAAATAGATCATAAACCTCACTCGAAAACTATAAAAGGTCATTAACCTCTCGAAATACCCAAGGGAAAAATTCACTGATATGGAAGTGACGGGATTTTTCTCATCATTCGGACAAGAGGTATGTCATTCAGCCGTGACATCAATAAGTGGTTTTGGGTATGTTTTGAATACATGGTTAATATTCAATAGTGACTTGAATATTCAAAGTTTCAACTATGACTAAGATAAGATTTTTTTTAATTTATCAATTTTTTTAAGTTTTTGTATTGAAGGGATTCTAGCTTAGTAATTTTCTATTTTTCATTATGATTACAATTTCTTACTTGTATAGGTAGAAATTCATTCCAATTCCCATACTATTTTTATTTCAAGGAGAAATTACTTAATGATTCACTAGGTTTATTGTTACGTAAGATTGTTTTGTAACACCCACTCTATGCAAATACTTGGACGAGTATTATTATAACCTTTGTGAACCCTTATTCATTTGGTAATAAAGAAGTAAACTTTCAGTATTGTTTCTAAATTCAGCTGAAATAAGAATATTGTGAAAGAATTAATATTTTGCCATTAAAAATGAAAAGAAAATTTAATATGACTAAGGTAAGAAGTGTTAATAAGAGCAAAAAAAGGTCACATTAAGTGCTTAGATAGAGGATTGAGAATATGAATAGTAAGTTGTTAAATAAAATATTTAAGGGGATGGAAAAAAAATTCATTGAGGACGAAATTCTTAATAAACACTCCCAGAATATGAAATAGTAATTGAATGGAACTCCATTAACATTATTACTTGTAAGGGAAAACAATTAAATATAGAATTAAATAGATCCATAGTTATATTAGTGTTTTTTTTTTACAAGAACGAGTATTAGTTTTGTATTAACAAAAAAAGAGCCAAGTGTTGGCATCTAGCTACATACATCCTGGCTGGTATGGCATATAGAAGCTATTACAATAAAAAGTGAGCTTATTTTCTTTATTATATCTAGAGATATAAAAATTACTATCTAAAAAGAGTCCAACTGACATAAGACCCGAAAAGATGTAAACATATTGACCCAACAGAAGTCGAAAGAACATTTTTAAGAGCCTGGATAGGTGCCACGGGAGGTCCCAACTCCCTTCCCTTCCACGTTATTTTGCTTCTTCTCTACTTCCTTATGAACCCACTGTTCAAAGGCCATGGTACCTGGTTAGATTTCAACTTGCAGAAGCCACTCCGAAAGCTCCTGAGAAATCAATGATTGTTCTTTATCCTGAACTGTTGCCATGTCCTCATAATCTTATTGTGATATTCTGGTTTCATGAACAAATTCCTCCAAATGATCTAGTTTATCATTAGTTTCCTCTCGGTAATGCCTCAATTTTCTCTTATGGGCCTTCATGGCTTCCTTGATACAATGCAACTTTATGCCCATGGTTTCCCTTGCATCCTCCAAACAACAATCTTGGCTCTCCTTACTAGAATTATCCATTTCCCCCTTGGAGTGATGCAATTTCTCCTGAATGCAGGGTGCATTCCACTTCAGCGAGCCAAGAGAATGAAAGTGAGGAGTCGGAGAAGGTTTTTCTCTGATAAAGGAAAGACAACCAAAAATAACTTGATATGGTCTGTATCCTTCAAAGTAATCATAATTAACTTTCCTTGACTCATGCAACTGGAGTGCATAATGGCATGATTTCATCATTTCATTCCCTGCCATCATATAGAATACTACAGGTAAAATAATCTGTTGGGAAGCCTTCATACCTCCAAATTTGATCTGCAAGCGAATGAGTTTGGTTCCCACGCTCAAGATTTAAAGCTCGACGTCCATTGATCCAAGAATTTCCCCCGAACCATGTGCTGTGACTCACGCCAACACATGTCATGACAATGACACTTGGCATGAAAGAGACACAACTTCCACTAGGGGAGATGATCTGAAAGAACCATATGACCATCTAGAACCAGAGAATCGGGGGATATTAAGGCTATCACATTGTTAGCAGTGCAATTTGGATCCAATCTATTTCAATGATGCACATGGAAGAATTGAAGGAGTTGGAACTTAGAGACGAGATTTTGAATTCTGTAGACAATTTTCTTTAGGTGGACTTCCTTTGGGAGAGAGCTAGAAACCATTAGAGAAATAAGACTTTGAGAGGCTCCAATGACTCGGGCTTGCGAGATGCCTTTCCTTTTTAGTTGTCCAATTCCTCGCAATAAAGCTAGAGCTTCTGCCCGTTTGTTAGTTACAGTACCCAGTCCCCATGCATACCTCAATTCTTATATTCCATCGAGACGAATGATCATCCCTCCTCCTCATGTCGCCCCTAGTTCTACTAGTGTTGTTATTCTACTTATATTGAAGTTAGAAAATCACCTCAGTATGTGACTGGGGATTCTCAGATTAAAGGATCAATAACTAGCTATGTTGCTTCTAGGTATCGACATGGTATTGGTTCTACCTAATTTGTAATTGTAGGCACCTAATTTTCCTTTGGAAATTATTAGTTTGTTTCAATGGTGCAGCAGGGATAAAGATGGTCAAGATCAATTTCATGTAATTGCTTTGTTGGATCTCTGAAGCTTGAGGTGCATGGCACAATTACATAAAAAGGGTTTTCCAACATATATATCATCTGGGATTTATGATCCCAATATTATATCTGGCAAGGAATATGAAATAAAGTAGATCGGCTGCAATAATCCACAAAACCTTAACACTATCCCCATATGGAAAAAACACTATATATTCCAAACCCCACAAATTCCATTTTGGATTCAGAATTGTTACCCTACACATGGTTGGATATAGAAAGTAGACAATTTACAAAATTTAGTAAATTGTAACAATTCATTGTCACAATTGCAATTTTCCAATATTGTAGGAGTGACACAATTCAAAATGACTAACATAAATGACTAATTCATATTCTTGTAGCTAGTCATTTTTTATGCCATGACTAAATTGGTCATTTACGTTAGTCATTTTTAAGTCCATCACTTATTATCTAGTCATATTTGTTAACCCATGACTAAATTAGTCGTTAAATTTAGTCGTTTCTAGTTGGGTCACTAAAAAATGCTCATATTTAGTAGTAAATCACATGAAAAAATTGTGGTGACTATATTTTTTAGTCACGTAGTCACTAATTCCTCATTTTGTACTAGTGTGGACTTACCCCAAACTCTTATAATTTTAACGATAGTTTTTAAATACAAGAAGGTGGAATCCATCTGAGATGGTGTTACAACCACTTCTGTGTATATGTTGTTGGTTAATTTAAGGGATAACCCAACCGATGTGATTTCTGTTATGTGTTTTACTTTTAGTTTAATCTGGTTCTATTTGGTTTAAAAATTCAATGGCAAGTCCATCTTTGATGGTCTTAAGACCATGATCATAGCAGTTGGTTTAAATATTGCAATGTGGCCTTCATTTGTAAATATCATGGAGATGATTTTGTAACGTCGGTTTAGCATTCGTGTAAATGATGGTAGCCATCTAGATGGAATTACGACCATCTCTTTTCTTTACTTAGCGTTCGTTGATAAGTTAATACGACCCATGGGGTCTACGATTACTTCTGCAGTAGATAACATCCTTTTTGCTAAGGATTGACTGCTAACAATGATGGCTTTAATGCCGATCCTTAGGGGAAACAAAGATTTGTTTTGTGATTAGGATTTGATGTGGAAACACATCTGTAACAATTGGCGTACATGTTTGTGATTTGATTTAAATGTGTCTATATTTGATTTACTTTGTCAATCTATGACTGTTTGTTAGGATCTTCAATCTAGTTATGTTTTTCTCATGCGAATCCAAGAAGGATTGTTTCAGTGTTTGCATAGATTTGATCATGGAGATAGATAAAGGATCTCGACTTGGTTTCTTAGGATCTATCATATGTAAACCGGTTTTGATTTATACTTTTCATTCATTTTTTAATTAGTGTGGATCTGTTATCTATATAGTTCTCTAATTACTTACGGATCCTCAATCCGAATGGAAGTAAATACATGTAGATACATGATGGATCAGTTTATGATTTTATTATGTTTATTATGTAAATGGTTAATCAATTGGGATCCTTGATCGGTCATATGTGTTTAAGATTTTTTAAATTTATCATATTGTAGTCACACTCTTCAAAATGTCACAATTTCAATTACATCATCGATGCAACATGTTAGCTTTGAAAAAGTTGGTGGTTTGTTGCATTACATGTGATCTTCTTTTAACCTATGGAAAGGATTTTAAGTTCCACCTTTTGTTTGTTTATTAAGTTTACCACGTAATCTAGCGTAGATGCACAATGTCGACACATGTTACTTTTGAGTTGTATGTGTCATTGTTAGTAGGTTGTTTTCTTTCCACCTTTGATTTTCAAACTACATGATCAATGATAAATATGCGTAAATGAGTCTATAAAAATATATCTTTTAGTTGATAATTAAAATGTCACAATTCCACTTACTCCATTGATTCAACATGTTAACCTTTCAAAATTTCCTACGATCATTACACTTAGACTAACAATAACCTTTGCACAAAATTCTAGATTTTACATTTTATTTGTTTCTTAAATTTATTATTTAATGTACTTCACATGCATAATGTTGAGACATGTTATTTTTAACTCGCTTCTGTCATTGTTAATAACTTTTTTTATTTCACCCTCCATTTTAAAAAAAATGATTAGGCAAATGAATCTATTGTTATCTTTTAACTAGAAATTAAACTCCTCACTAAAATACATACATATACTTTAATTGAACGTTAAATTCCTAATATAAACATTTTTATTTGAAACTTCATTGTTAAGGGAATATTTTTTCACTAAAAAGTTGTGACTAACGAGATAAAAAATAAAATATAGTTAGAAGTGTAAAGATGAAATGAAATTCCAATAATGCTATCTGGAAACCCCACATCCCATCATACACGTGCTACCTGCCTCGCAACCTCTCGTCTCGATTAACCTTGGCTTGCTTGTGTCTCGATGGGCTGGACAAAAGACGTCAAAAAGTGGCCTAATTCATCACCTATATATGTTTGTTTTTATTGGATGGTTTCTTTGTTTAATTTAAAGTTTGTCATCATTTAAATCTATTATTATTTGATAATGTATTTTTTCTTTCAAATGTAGCATGATAAATATTATAAGTTTTCTTTAAATGTAACATCATAAATATTATAATTTTTGAAAGATCTGATTAAAAAAATAATTTGTAGTTGGACTTTCTTCTAACATGATTTTAACTTATTTTATTAATAATTTTCAAAAATAAAGTATAAACTACAATCTCTTTAGAAGATAAATCTTTCGAACTTTTAAATTTGAAAACCATTATTTTGGAATTTAAAAGGACACTCACGTGTTATCATTGCTTCCTTTCGATAATGATAACTTAATTTCTTAAGTGATTAATTCAATCATAGTGTGGGTCGAGGCAAGTTATTATAATAATCGGATTATGGATACGTTAAAAAAAATAGCTTTTTGAAATTCCATATTTAGATTCAAAGATTTAGTCAGAATGTAATAAATTCGAAATTAATAGGAACATAGTATTTCGTTTCTTCTCAAGATTTAGTCACAAGATTTTTCTTCTCCAGATTACAATAAACGTTTTTACTAATGATCCCATAACTCATCACAGATCACAGATGGCGCATAAGATTAGGGTTTCAAACAAGTTTCTAATTCATGCTCTAATTTAAGCAGTGGATCAAATAGTAAAACTTGAAACCGGCATTGACGATCGCGATGCTCTGCTCACGATCTCTTCAGCGAAATCTTGAATATTCTTATCCGAAGACCCGCCTACCATCATTGCCTCCTTGGATAATGTCTTCCACCGGAAAGCGTTTCTCCTGAGCTCCATGCCCACTTCGCCTTCCATAACCATCCTGATACTCTTTTCCACTTCCTCCTTCTCCACTACTCCATCTGGTGATCGTTTATTCAATCTCAGTCCCGTCTTCCATTTCTCTGCAATGTATTTCGAATTAGTCGTCTGATCTGTCCACTGAGGAACCGCCAACATAGGAACACCCAAGCTCAGGCTTTCCAGCGTCGAGTTCCATCCACAGTGCGTCATAAACGCAGCGACAGACGCGTGAGAAAGAACTTTCAGCTGAAGACACCAAGGAACGACTAGCCCTTGCTCCCAAGTTTCGTTCAAGAAACCTTCCGGCAAGTTTTCTTCACTGTTAGGTGGACGAATGACCCATATGAAAGAATATCCACTCATCTTCAGCCCAAGGGCTATTTCATGAATTTGTTCTTTCGAGAGAACCCCGAAGCTCCCGAAGGAAACGTACACAACGCTTGAGGGTTCCTTTGTATTCAGCCAATCCATGCACTTTGCGGTTTTGCACAAACGTGCACCAGAGTCTGTGTCTCTGGGATTCTGTCCGTCCAAGAACGCCGAGGGTAAGAGCGGGCCTACAGTCCGACTGGAACCCATTGCTCTCACTGAGTTTATTTCTTCCGATTCGAGTTCCTCAAACGAGTTTCCCAGTATCCACGTTGCCTCTGATAATGGATCAAACTGATCGATTACTAATCGCAGCAGAAACACGTACACATTGGAATGTTGAAGAAAGCTCGGCAAGTCCGATACATTCAGCAGTGGCAATCCGGGAATTTCTATCTCGTCCATTGTTTTCCCTGTTCCGTCTCTCGGGATGGCTGCACAAAAGAAAAATAAGGATTCAATTATACTGAAAACTGACAAAGTGAAAGTAAAATTGTAAAATGGAAAGGATAGGGAAACGAATGCTTACTCAATCCTCTGCTAAAATGGTAATAGATGGAATAAACTGCACAGGATTGCGTCCAGAAAAATGCAAGAGGAATATTAAACTTGTTTGCAACTTGAGGAACCCAGGGAAGGAAGGAGTCGTAAACGATGCAGGATATATTGTCGCCTTGAGAGTGAATCCTTTCTATGAGATTTGTTAAGGTGAGTCCTCCAAACTTGCATAACATCTGCGCCGCCATTTCGAAGTCCTTGGAGCGGTCAAAATCCAGAGGAAGTCCGTCTGAGATTGTTTCATACTGAACTTCCACTTCGTGAGAGGAGATAGAGATTGATGTATCTTCTGCCTCTAATATGTCCTTAAGGTTGGCCTCTGACATCACAAACGTGACCTTCAGCTTTTTTGAGACGAGCCGCTTGGCGAACTGCAGCATTGGATTGATATGCCCTTGCGATGGATACGGCACCACCATAACGCGAAGCTTGCTGAACTCCACCGGCCTGGCTAAAGATGCCATCCTCCTCCTCCTCCTAGATTCCGACTGGCGAGAACAAATTAGTGCGCAGAGCCTCCAAATATTTAAAATTCGCCTGTCGCAGGCTCTGCAACTGATCCTTTCTGTTGCTCCTCATGTGGAGCTGATTTATTGACAGCATGCTCTAGATTCATTCGTTAATTTTTTATTTTCCGGCAATGAAAGGTCGACCTGTAACTCCTAGCTCATAGAGCGTACAAATATGAGATTGATCCTTTCACTAACATTGCACGTTGCTCCTCATGCGTAGCTAATTTCTAGATTCATTCTTTATTTTTTTATTTGTCTGCAACGAAAGGAAGACGCGCAACTACTCGTCAGAAGAATTTATTGGTAAATAAATGCATTCTAGTCATCCACATGATCCCCTGGTCGTTGGCATGCTTGTCACTGCTAGGAAGTGACTATGGTTTGGTATAAGTCGTTTTTATTGATGTGGATATATATTTCATTAATTTTTAATTGCATTATATACCTAACAAATAAAATAAACAGCATAGGGTTTACAATATAATTAACAATTGAAACAAATACAATAGAGTTTACAATCTTTTTAATATTAAATGGTAGAATTCACTTTACTCTTTTCATAAATCAATCATATTCTTCAGGAAATATTATACGCTTTAGAAGCTTCTTCTAAAAAAAATTATTTTCATTGGGTGGGGATTCTCTTCATCTCGACATAATTTACATGACACTCTCTAGTTTACAAATAAGTATGGTAATTTTTTGGATGTAGTGTTTGGATATAAGTATGATATATCTATGTTATAAAAAGAGATATATTATAATTACAAGTATTATTTCATTTTCATGAATTAAATATTCATATTCTTAATTGAACATACTTTATAAATGTTTAAAAAATTAAGCATAAAATAAAGAAAAACTATCTTTTATCATAACAAATAGCCATTCGACTACAAAGGCACCGAATCACTGAAAAAGAAGATAAGTGAATACGATCAACTACATGCATAGATGGATTATTCACCTACAAGTGATTAATGCATTTAAACTTATTTTGAAAAGTTTTAATTATCCTTATCCAAATATGTGAACGATTAAGTGCATAAGTAGTTGAATGGATGTAGCTTGGGTGGTTGGGAGGAATGAATGTTACCCTCATCACTCAGGTTCTACTCTTGTAAGTGACATGATGCTCTTGTGGAGCCCTTTGTAATAAATGTGTGAATGATGAGCTGGCCATACCTTGATTCACTTTGAATATTAGGTGTTAGGATTTTCCGTGGAGTGGTAAACCACATTTAAAAAAAGTAATTTTCATTCTTTTGTCTTTTAATAATAAAAAAATTAAGAACATTTTATTCATAAATTATCATCGTTCGATCACGTGGGGGTCCAAGCCTGAATGTTTTAGTTGTTGATGCTTTGGGTTATTATACTAAACCACGTAAGATGCAAGGAAAAATTCATGGTATTTTTCTTCTAAATATATCAGAGATGGTTAACAATAATTTTGCTTATAATTTTATATTATTTGTTTAGGTTGATCAACGACTCGGTGGAGGTGAGAGGGAGTTTTTTTTTAAATGTACGTTAACTATTGTCTATTTTTTTCACATCAATACTTACATACACTAGCTTGTCTATTATATTTTATGTTATGACAAGGTATGTTTAGAACTTTACGAGGTGGTCTATGTTCCATGTGTATTGATTTTTCTACATTAATTATTAATATGTCTGATTTGAGGGATTTTGTAATGATGTTGTTAGATGTGTAGTTTATTTTATATGGTGATATAAATTCTATTAGTATTAATGTTTTATATAAATGGTGTTTTCATATTCTATAACAAAGTTTGTGAAAATAAGACTTTATTTATTTTTAATATTTTAAATAATGTATTATGAGTTTATTTTAGATAAGATATTATAAATAATGTAACTCATTTAGAATTAAAAACTAAATATTTTTATTTATTTTAGAAAACATTATGCTAAAAGTTATTGTAAATTTTTTATGACAAAGTTGGTCAAGGATGACTGTAATTGAATATTTTATTTATTTAAATAATTAAATGAAGAGACACCTATCCAAAGGAGACTATTGAAAGAGTGTTCACTGACCCACTAGGAGGAATGGACAGCTGTAAAAGGATAAATGGCAAGTGGAAGCACTAGCATTTCACTTTCTAGTTGTTCCAGGAAGCAAAATCCCTAAAATTGTGGCCATGTTTCCTAAGAGGAGGAACTGAGCAGGTGGCTTATTCAATTACAAAACCGACCCAAAGACCCAGGAAATCTTATAAATACCATCGAATGGAGCAAGAGGCTCATTACATTCTATTCCAAGTGAATGAACCTTTTGACTGCTGCAAACTGAAAAGTCATGCACACAAGGGATTCGATGAGGGGATAGATAAAGTGAAATGCATGGGAGTTAAGTCTGCTATTGACTGCTAAGTTGCAGAGATCTTCTGTGTGGGTTGTTAACCAACATCTTCGTCCTAGTGGTTCAGTGAACATGCTCGGGGATCCTAAAGCAAGTGATCTTGCCTTCATTCAGGAGATGGTTGGGAGGAACGGTCTCCTTTGGGTGTTTTCCCCCTTCTACAATCATCTAGGTTCTAAACTCTTTGTTTATTAGTTGTAAAATTACTTCATATTTTATTTACAAGTTTAAGAATGTTATGGATTTCTCTGAACCAAATAATCATTACTCAAGTAGGTTAGGAAAATATTATGTTATGAGTATTATTGCAAGGAATGCTACAATTTTTCCATTCCATGGAGTTAATGGAAAATGGTAGAGTATAGTAGAATTCTTTGTTTAGAGTACATATAATATTCGTAATTTCTAAGTTTATAGTACTTAAATTCTCTTAACAGTTTCATCTTAATACATTGTTAGATTACGGTATTCTTAGATACTACAGTATATGTAATAGTAAAACTTACAAGTTTTTTTATTATCTAAGATTAAAGAACAAATTTACAACTAAAAGATTTTATATCAAGGATCATGCACAATCATGGACTCCTTTGAAGACACTTTAGATGCCACATAATACTGGAAAAACTTGGAACCTCTGACTTTAGATGAGAATTAGGAGTACTTCCCTAACGTATCTGAAGATGAAGTACAAAGAAAAAAGATAGGTAACTGAATCAACTTCATAATACATAACATTCTTGCAGAAAAAATGTGTGTAAATGATTATAAAATTAGTTTACATGAAATTGGGTTTTCAAAAGTTCAACACATCATAACATATATGTTTGTGCAGGTGCAACAATATATGAGGTAAATGATGTCAATTTTGGATAAAATATTGTAGACATGCAAAGGACATATGGGTCTAGTGCAACACTATTTATTCATAATTTTTCATGAACTATTTTTTTTTATTTTTAATTATTGAAGTCAGAAAAGCTTGAAATGAAAGCGTTATGTGCAGGTGCAACACTTTAGAGGCAAAAATTAATGAAATCCTTGATTTATATATATAATATTGTAGATGTTGCTCTCTTCTAGTGTACCATATAGTTTTCTTGGCAAATGGTGAAGGAATTCAAAAGTTATATAAAAAACAATCAATGTAACTATTTTTTAAAACTAACGTATGTCATTTAGAAAAATAGTGATAAATAATTAAAACATACATTTGAAGGAAAAAATTACATATTCAGAATCATAAGATTGTACTCTATAATATTCTAAATTTTCATAAAAAATATTGTGTTTGTCAAAGAAAAACACGTCATCGAAACTAATCATATTGATAGAGTTCTAAAAGATAGGAAATAGCCCTCGTTTATTTGTCCTAGCCAATAGGTTCGGTAGTCCGAAGCTAATTCCGAACATGATGCTAAACCTTATTCCCCCTTGAGTTTTTAAATTTTAAAAACACGCATATGCGTTATAGCATTATTCATATCACATATGCATTATAACGCATATGCGTTTTGGCTTAACTAGCTTGGTACGAGAGTAAAAAAGAGTAAATACCAAGTTAGTGGATAGTCTTTGGGAAAAAACCTATCTAAAATGAAAATATCATGGTAATTATTGGCCCCTCCAAAGAGGTTTAGTGTGGCAAAAGGACGACGCTTAGCCTAAAATTTTCGGAATGGTTGTGGATAATGAGGTCATATTATTGGAGGTTCAAGGCGCTTGTCCATGACGCTTAAGACATAGAAGATGCTTTTTAGACTTAATGATTGAGTTTTATTTCCTAACATTTCTCTAAGGCTCGAAACTCATATATAGATCTAAATTATTCCTAATGGTACCAACACATCCACTATGAGGATAAGGATTGCGAGATCATTTATGTTGTTTTGAAGCATTATTTTTTTCTGTGGATACACAAAAATATCTTTTAGGGTCGAAGGCCAAGGTGTCATCTCTTGACTATGTTGAGGCTCTACGATGTATACATTGTGCTCGAGAATGACTAAGGATTTCTACCACAACCATGTCTAGGATATGCTCATGAGGTCATGTATGGTGGATCAAATTTCATTCTTAAAACTATATTCTAAAAGTTTTATTTATGGTACAAGGCCTTGGTTTCCTACCTTAACAATGTCTAAGACCCATGGATTCATATCTACTATCCAAAACCTTCTAACGAAATCCATGTCACCACTCGAAGGAAAGGGTAACTTCAAGAGGTCATGGCTGGTCACTTGAGGTGTTTTTCAATGATGGTGCTTACAAACAATATCGATTTTTGTAATCCAGTAGACTGAATAAAAGGGACATGCTCCTGATATACCTAGTGAGTAAATGTCAGTTCACTCTCTGGTGTTGGGGTTGGTTTCATTTTCTGGGTATGGAATTTTTGATCTACTGTCTCGGGTTTTAATTCTTTTTATATCTCAGCTATGAATTTTTTTATAAAGAGGACGGTTTCAAAAGCCCCGTTTTGATCAGTTTTCAAGGGCAATCCATGAGCCCTGGTTTCAATATGCACAAGGACTTAAAGCTCTCTGACGCCCATAAAAAACTCGGTTTTGAGGGCTTTATATAAAATAAATAAATAAATATTTTTACTTATATAAACATACACACACACACATTGTTGTTTGGAGTTCCCAACTTGTATCGTTTCCCTGTTTCAATTAACATATGCTTGCAAACATAGAACTTTTACATTTTCCACCCCCTAATACATGTTTATTTCTAGGTACTGTTATGAGCAACTTCATTATGCAAACATTACAAATTTATAACAAGAAAGCCATATCAAAGAGAAAAATACATTTTAAACATTAAACATAAGCAACATGGCTGAGTAACCCAAATAAAGAATTAAAAATACATCATACTAACAAAAATGGAAATATAAAGTGCAATCGTACACATGTAAGATCATATTTACATTTTATTTTTGGAATAATAAGAATGAACCTGTAGAAACTTCTGATCACTAGTGGGCATCACATAAGCCTTTGCAAATTCAGAAGAATCAGGGAAATTATCTCCAAAATTTATTGCCTAATTCTCAGCTCCATGCAAATCAACCATCCTTTGTCCAAGTTCACGAGTTATCTCTGAGTTGGCAGGCATTTTTTTCTATGTTATTGCTTCCATTTATAAACAGAGAATTATTTCCACCTTCTTTGGTTGAAAACGAAGATTGGATATGTTGATCCTCACTATTTACACTAGTATTTACTCTCTTGTCACTTCCAAAAAATGAGCAGTTATGAAATGCATCTAACTGCTAGGAATCAACTCACTTAAAATAATACTAATATCTTCTGCAATCAAGTCCTAACACTGTGTTCCAGAAGGACAAATACCAATATCCAATGACCCTAATGAATCAACCTGATGGAAAGAAACAAAACGTTATCAAAGGATGGATTTTCAATAGATAAAATCTTCCACCATTTAAAATACACAATCGAAATCTCCAAAAATATATTAAAAATATTAGTAGTGGATGTGAATACCCAATACAACTCATTATCTTGGTTCTCTTCTATTGGATGTGAGCCAATTTTCAGGTCGTTTGTACAAGGTGCCTCCTAAGGGATTGAACCTCAAAACCAAGATGGAGAAACCCTAGGTCAAAGGTTCTCTCGGATCAAAAGGAACATGACTATGGCAAATAGATTCTAAACCTCATTCTAAAACTACAAAAGGTCATTAACCTCTCGATATACCCATGGACGAAATTCAGTGATATGGAAATGACAGGATTTTTTTCATCATTCAGACCGAAACTCTAAAACTTCATCATTCAGACTGAACCTTAAAATTTATTAGAAGATAGATTTTCAATAGATAAAATCTTCCACCATTTAAACTACACAATCAAAATGTCCACAAAATGATTAAAAATATTAGTAGTGGATGTGAATACCCAATTCAACTCATTAGCTTGGTTCTCTTCTATTGGATGTGAGCCCATTTTCAGGTCTTCTGTACAAGGTACCTCCTAAGGGATTGAACCTCAAAACCAAGATGGAGAAACCATGGGTCAGAGGCTCTCTCGAAACAAGAGGAACATAACTATCGCAAATAGATCATAAACCTCACTCGAAAACTATAAAAGCTCATTAACCTCTCGAAATACCCAAGGGAAAAATTCAGTGATATGGAAATGACGGGATTTTTCTCATCATTCGGACTAGAGGTATGTTATTCAGCCGTGACATCAATAAGTGGTTTTGGGTATGTTTTGAATACATGGTTAATATTCAATAGTGACTTGAATATTCAAAGTTTCAACTATGACTAAGATAAGATTTTTTTTAATTTATCAATTTTTTTAAGTTTTTGTATTGAAGGGATTCTAGCTTAGTAATTTTCTATTTTTCATTATGATTACAATTTCTTACTTGTATAGGTAGAAATTCATTCCAATTCCCATACTATTTTTATTTCAAGGAGAAATTACTTAATGATTCACTAGGTTTATTGTTACGTAAGATTGTTTTGTAACACCCACTCTATTCAAATACTTGGACGAGTATTATTATAACCTTTGTGAACCCTTATTCATTTGGTAATAAAGAAGTAAACTTTCAGTATTGTTTCTAAATTCAGCTGAACTAAGAATATTGTGAAAGAATTAATATTTTGCCATTAAAAATGAAAAGAAAATTTAATATGAGTAAGGTAAGAAGTGTTAATAAGAGCAAAAAAAAGGTCACATTAAGTGCTTAGATAGAGGATTGAGAATATGAATACTAAGTTGTTAAATAAAATATTTAAGGGGATGGAAAAAAAATTCATTGAGGACGAAATTCTTAATATTTACACTCGGAGAATATGAAATAGTAATTGAATGGAACTCCATTAACATTATTACTTGTAAGGGAAAACAATTAAATATAGAATTAAATAGATCCATAGTTATATTAGTGTTTTTTTTTACAAGAATGAGTATTAGTTTTGTATTAACAAAAAAGAGCCAAGTGTTGGCATCTAGCTACATACATCCTAGCGGGTATGGCATATTGAAGCTATTACAATAAAAAGTGAGCTTATTTTCTTTATTATATCTAGAGATATAAAAATTACTATCTAAAAAGAGTCCAACTGACATAAGACCCGAAAAAATGTAAACATATTGACCCAACAGAAGTCGAAAGAACATTTTTAGGAGCCTGGATAGGTGCCACGGGAGGTCCCAACTCCATTCCCAGCCACATTATTCTGCTTCTTCTCTACTTCCTTATGAACCCACTGTTCAAAGGCCATGGTACCTGGTTAGATTTCAAGTTGCAGAAGCCACTCCGAAAGCTCCTGAGAAATCAATGATTGTTCTTTATCCTAAACTGTTGCCATGTCCTCATAATCTTATTGTGATATTCTGGTTTCATGAACAAATTCCTCCAAATGATCTAGTTTATCATTAGTTTCCTCTCGGTAATGCCTCAATTTTCTCTTATGGGCCTTCATGGCTTCCTTGATACAATGCAACTTTCTGCCCATGGTTTCCCTTGCATCCTCCGAACAACAATCTTGGCTCTCCTTGCTAGAATTATCCATTTCCCCCTTGGAGTGATGCAATTTCTCATGAATGCAGGGTGCATTCCACTTCAGCGAGCCAAGAGAATGAAAGTGAGGAGCCCGAGAAGGTTTGTCTCTGATAAAGGAAGGACAAGCAAAAATAACTTGATATGGTCTGTATCCTTCAAAGTAATCATAATTAATTTTCCTTGACTCATGCAACTGGAGTGCATAATGGCATGATTTCATCATTTCATTCCCTGCCATCATATAGAATACTACAGGTAAAATAATCGGTTGGGAAGCCTTCATACCTCCAAATTTGATCTGCAAGCGAATGAGTTTGGTTCCCACGCTCAAGATTTAAAGCTTGACGTCCATTGATCCAAGAATTTCCCCCGAACCATGTGCTGTGACTCACGCCAACACATGTCATGACAATGACACTTGGCATGAAAGAGACACAACTTCCACTAGGGGAGATGGTCTGAAAGAACCATATGACCATCTAGAACCAGAGAATCGGGGGATATTAAGGCTATCACATTGTTAGCAATGCAATCTGGATCCAATCTATTTCAATGATGCACATGGAAGAATTGAAGGAGTTGGAACTTAGAGACGAGATTTTGAATTCTATAGACAATTTTCTTTAGGTGGACTTCCTTTGGGAGAGAGCTAGAAACCATTAGAGAAATAAGACTTTGAGAGGCTCCAATGACTGAGGCTTGCGAGATGCCTTTCCTCTTTAGTTGTCCAATTCCTTGCAATAAAGCTAGAGCTTCTACCTGTTTGTTAGTTACAGTACCCAGTCCCCATGCATACCTCAATTCTTATATTCCATCGAGAGGAATGATCATCCCTCCTCCTCATGTCGCCCCTAGTTCTACTGGTGTTGTTATTCTAATTATATTGAAGTTAGAAAATCACCTCAGTATGTGACTGGGGACTCTCACATTAAAGGATCAATAACTAGCTATGTTGCTTCTAGGTATCGACATGGTATTGGTTCTACCTAATTTGTAATTGTAGGCACCTAATTTTCCTTTGGAAATTATTAGTTTGTTTCAATGGTGCAGCAGGGATAAAGATGGTCAAGATCAATTTCATGTAATTGCTTTGTTGGATCTCTGAAGCTTGAGGTGCATGGCACAATTACATAAAAAGGGTTTTCCAACATATATATCATTTGGGATTTATGATCCCAATATTATATTTGGCAAGGAATATGAAATAAAGTAGATCGTCTGCAATAATCCACAAAACCCTAACACTATCCCCATATGGAAAAAACACTATATATTCCAAACCCCACAAATTCCATTTTGGATTCAGAATTGTTATCCTACACATGGTTCGATATAGAAAGTAGACAATTTACAAAATTTAGTAAATTGTAACAATTCATTGTCACAATTGCAATTTTCCAATATTGTAGGAGTGACACAATTCAAAATGACTAACATAAATGACTAATTCATATTCTTGTAGCTAGTCATTTTTTATGCCATGACTAAATTGGCCATTTACGTTAGTCATTTTTAAGTCCGTCACTTATTATCTAGGCATATTTGTTAACCCATGACTAATTTAGTCGTTTCTAGTTGGGTCACTAAAAAATGCTCATATTTAGTAGTAAATCATTTGAAAAAATTGTGGTGACTATATTTTTTAGTCACGTAGTCACTAATTCCTCATTTTGTACTAGTGTGGACTTAACCCAAACTCTTATATTTTAACGATAGTTTTTAAATACAAGAAGGTGGAATCCATCTGAGATGGTGTTACAACCACTTCTGTGTATATGTTGTTGGTTAATTTAAGGGATAACCCAACCGATGCGATTTATATTATGTGTTTTACTTTTAGTTTAATCTGGTTCTGTTTGGTTTAAAAATTCAATGGCAAGTCCATCTTTGATGGTCTTAAGACCATGATCATAGTAGTTGGTTTAAATATTGCAATGTGGCCTTCGTTTGTAAATATCATGGAGATGATTTTGTAACGTGGGTTTAGCATTCATGTAAATGATGGTAGCCATCTAGATGGAATTACGACCATCTCTTTTCTTTACTTAGCGTTCGTTGATAAGTTAATACGACCCATGGGGTCTGCGATTACTTCTGCAGTAGATAACATCCTTTTTTCTAAGGATTGACTGCTAACAATGATGGCTTTAATGCCGATCCTTAGGGGAAACAAAGATTTGTTTTGTGATTAGGATTTGACGTGGAAACACATATGTAACAACTGGCGTACATGTTTGTGATTTGATTTAAATGTGTCTATATTTTATTTACTTTGTCAATCTATGACTGTTTGTTAGGATCTTCGATCTGGTTATGTTTTTCTCATGCGAATCCAAGAAGGATTGTTTAAGTGTTTGCATAGATTTGATCATGGAGATAGATAAAGGATCTCGACTTGGTTTCTTAGGATCTATCATATGTAAACCGGTTTTGATTTATACTTTTCATTCATTTTTTAATTAGTGTGGATCTGTTATCTATATAGTTCTCTAATTACTTACGGATCCTCAATCCGAATGGAAGTAAATACATGTAGATACATGATGGATCAGTTTATGATTTTATTATGTTTATTATGTAAATGGTTAATCAATTGGGATCCTTGATCGGTCATATGTGTTTAAGATTTTTTAAATTTATCATATTGTAGTCACACTCTTCAAAATGTCACAATTTCAATTACACCATCGATGCAACATGTTAGCTTTGAAAAAGTTGGTTTGTTGCATTACATGTGATCTTCTTTTAACCTATGGAAAGGATTTTAAGTTCCACCTTTTGTTTGTTTATTAAGTTTACCACGTAATCTAGCGTAGATGCACAATGTCGACACATGTTACTTTTGAGTTGTATGTGTCATTGTTAGTAGGTTGTTTTCTTTCCACCTTTGATTTTCAAACTACATGATCAATGATAAATATGCGTAAATGAGTCTATAAAAATATATCTTTTAGTTGATAATTAAAATGTCACAATTCCACTTACTCCATTGATTCAACATGTTAACCTTTCAAAATTTCCTACGATAATTACACTTAGACTAACAATAACCTTTGCACAGAATTCTAGATTTTACATTTTATTTGTTTCTTAAATTTATTATTTAATGTACTTCACATGCATAATGTTGAGACATGTTATTTTTAACTCGCTTCTGTCATTGTTAATAACTTTTTTTATTTCACCCTCAATTTTAAAAAAAATGATTAGGCAAATGAATCTATTGTTATCTTTTAACTAGAAATTAAACTCCTCACTAAAATACATACATATACTTTAATTGAACGTTAAATTCCCAATATAAACATTTTTATTTGAAACTTCATTGTTAAGGGAATATTTTTTCACTAAAAAGTTGTGACTAACGAGATAAAAAATAAAATATAGTTAGAAGTGTAAAGATGAAATGAAATTCCAATAATGCTATCTGGAAACCCCACATCCCATCATACACGTGCTACCTGCCTCGCAACCTCTCGTCTCGATTAACCTTGGCTTGCTTGTGTCTCGATGGGCTGGACAAAAGACGTCAAAAAGTGGCCTAATTCATCACCTATATATGTTTGTTTTTATTGGATGGTTTCTTTGTTTAATTTAAAGTTTGTCATCATTTAAATCTATTATTATTTGATAATGTATTTTTTCTTTCAAATGTAGCATGATAAATATTATAAGTTTTCTTTAAATGTAACATCATAAATATTATAATTTTTGAAAGGTCTGATTAAAAAAATAATTTGTAGTTGGACTTTCTTCTAACATGATTTTAACTTATTTTATTAATAATTTTCAAAAATAAAGTATAAACTACAATCTCTTTAGAAGATAAATCTTTCGAACTTTTAAATTTGAAAACCATTATTTTGGAATTTAAAAGGACACTCACTTGTTATCATTGCTTCCTTTCGATAATGATAACTTAATTTCTTAAGTGATTAATTCAATCATAGTGTGGGTCGAGGCAAGTTATTATAAAAATCGGATACGTTAAAAAAAATAGCTTTTTGAAATTCCATATTTAGATTCAAAGATTTAGTCAGAATGTAATAAATTCGAAATTAATAGGAACATAGTATTTTGTGCTTTACTTGTATTTGTATTTGCTCCCGCAAGTACTAACATGATTCTTCACGAGGTAAAACTAGCACATGCACAAGATTTTTCTTCTCCAGATTACAATAACACAGTCAGTAAACGTTTTTACTAAAGATCCCATAATTCATCATAGATCACAGATGGCGCATAAGATTAGGGTTTCAAACAAGTTTCTAATTCATGCTCTAATTTAAGCAGTGGATCAAATAGTAAAACTTGAAACCGGCATTGACGATCGCGATGCTCTGCTCACGATCTCTTCAGCGAAATCTTGAATATTCTTATCCGAAGACCCGCCTACCATCATTGCCTCCTTGGATAATGTCTTCCACCGGAAAGCGTTTCTCCTGAGCTCCATGCCCACTTCGCCTTCCATAACCATCCTGATACTCTTTTCCACTTCCTCCTTCTCCACTACTCCATCTGGTGATCGTTTATTCAATCTCAGTCCCGTCTTCCATTTCTCTGCAATGTATTTCGAATTAGTCGTCTGATCTGTCCACTGAGGAACCGCCAACATGGGAACACCCAAGCTCAGGCTTTCCAGCGTGGAGTTCCATCCACAGTGCGTCATAAACGCAGCGACAGACGCGTGAGAAAGAACTTTCAGCTGAGGACACCAAGGAACGACTAGCCCTTGCTCCCAAGTTTCGTTCAAGAAACCTTCCGGCAAGTTTTCTTCACTGTTAGGTGGACGAATGACCCATATGAAAGAATATCCACTCATCTTCAGCCCAAGGGCTATTTCATGAATTTGTTCTTTCGAGAGAACCCCGAAGCTCCCGAAGGAAACGTACACAACGCTTGAGGGTTCCTTTGTATTCAGCCAATCCATGCACTTTGCGGTTTTGCACAAACGTGCACCAGAGTCTGTGTCTCTGGGATTCTGTCCGTCCAAGAACGCCGAGGGTAAGAGCGGGCCTACAGTCCGAATGGAACCCATTGCTCTCACTGAGTTTATTTCTTCCGATTCGAGTTCCTCAAACGAGTTTCCCAGTATCCACGTTGTCTCTGATAATGGATCAAACTGATCGATTACTAATCGCAGCAGAAACACGTACACATTGGAATGTTGCAGAAAGCTCGGCAAGTCCGATACATTCAGCAATGGCAATCCGGGAATTTCTATCTCGTCCATTGTTTTCCCTGTTCTGTCTCTCGGGATGGCTGCACAAAAGAAAAATAAGGATTCAATTATACCGAAAACTGACAAAGTGAAAGTAAAATTGTAAAATGGAAAGGATAGGGAAACGAATGCTTACTCAATCCTCTGCTAAAATGGTAATAGATGGAATAAACTGCACAGGATTGCGTCCAGAAAAATGCAAGAGGAATATTAAACTTGTTTGCAACTTGAGGAACCCAGGGAAGGAAGGAGTCGTAAACGATGCAGGATATATTGTCGCCTTGAGAGTGAATCCTTTCTATGAGATTTGTTAAGGTGAGTCCTCCAAACTTGCATAACATCTGCGCCGCCATTTCGAAGTCCTTGGAGCGGTCAAAATCCAGAGGAAGTCCGTCTGAGATTGTTTCATACTGAACTTCAACTTCGTGAGAGGGGATAGAGATTGATGTATCTTGTGCCTCTAACATGTCCTTAAGGTTGGCCTCTGACATCACAAACGTGACCTTCAGCTTTTTTGAGACGAGACGCTTGGCGAACTGCAGCATTGGATTGATATGCCCTTGCGATGGATACGGCACCACCATAACGCGAAGCTTGCTGAACTCCACTGGCCTGGCTAAAGATGCCATCCTCCTCCTCCTCCTAGATTCCGACTGGCGAGAACAAATTAGTGCGCAGAGCCTCCAAATATTCAAAATTCGCCTGTCGCAGGCTCTGCAACTGATCCTTTCTGTTGCTCCTCATGTGGAGCTGATTTATTGACAGCATGCTCTAGATTCATTCGTTAATTTTTTATTTTCCGGCAATGAAAGGTCGACCTGTAACTCCTAGCTCATAGAGCGTACAAATAAGAGATTCCTCCTTTCACTAACATTGCACGTTGCTCCCATGCGTAGCTAATTTCTAGATTCATTCTTTATTTTTTTTATTTGTCTGCAACGAAAGGAAGACGCGCAACTACTAGTCAGAAGAATTTATTGGTAAATAAATGCATTCTAGTCATCCACATGATCCCCTTGTACTTGGCCTGCTGGTCAATGATAGGAAATGACTATGGGTTGGTATCGTGTCCTTTACATTGATGTGGATATTGTATATTTCATTAATTTTAAATTGTATTATACCTAACCAATAAAATAAACAGCATAGCGTTTACAATATATTAACAATTGAAACAAATACAATAGAGTTTACAATCTTTTTAATATTAAATGGTAAAATTCACTTTACTCTTTTCATAAATCAATCATATTCTTGAGGAAATATTATACGCTTTAGAAGCTTCTTCTAAAAAAAATTATTTTCATTGGGTGGGGATTCTCTCATCTCGACATAATTTACATGACACTCTCTAGTTTACAAATAACTATGGTAATTTTCTGGATGTAGTGTTTGGATATAAGTATGATATATCTATGTTATAAAAAGAGATATATTTTAATTATAAGTATTATTTCATTTTCATGAATTGAACATACTTTATAAATGTTTAAAAAATTAAGCATAAAATAAAGAAAAACTATCTTTTATCGTAACAAATAGCCATTAGACTACAAAGGCACCGAATCACTGAAAAAGAAGATAAGTGAATACGATCAACTACATGCATAGATGGATTAATCACCTACATGTGATTAATGCATTTAAACTCATTTTGAAAAGTTTTAATTATCCTTTTCCAAATATCTGAACGATTAAGTGCATAAGTAATTTTCATTCTTTTGTTTTTTAATAAAAAAAATTAAGAACATTTTATTCATAAATTATCATCGTTCGATCAAGTGGGGGTGCAAGTCTGAATGTTTTAGTTGTTGATGCTTTGGGTTATTAAGATGCAAGGAAAAATTCATGGTATTTTTCTTTTAAATATATCACAGACGGTTAAGAGTAATTTTGCTTATAATTTTATATTATTTGTTTAGGTTGATCACCGAGTCGGTGGAGGTGAGAGGGAGTTCTTTTATATTTTTTTATAATGTACGTTAACTATTGTCCCTTTTTTTTTCAAATCAATACTGAGCTTGTCTATTATATTTTATGTTATGACAAGGTATGTTTAGAACTTTACGAGGTGGTCTATGTTCCATGTGTATTGATTTTTCTACATTAATTATTAATGTGTCTGATTTGAGGGATTTTGTAATGATGTTGTTAGATGTGTAGTTTATTTTATATGGTGATATAAATTGTATTAGTATTAATGTTTTATATAAATGGTGTATTGATATTCTATATCAAAGTTTGTGATTAGCAATTGCTCCAAAAAAGGTGCAATAATACGCCGTAAAGGTAATTGTTAGCAGGTAAGTGAGAATAGGTAGTCTAGTATATATCATTGCCTAACCAGCATAACCTATTAATAAGAAAAAGAACATCATTGCAAACACATAAGAATTCCTGTTAACTCGCCAATCTATTTTGAAACTGTTTGATAGTTTAGAAAAAGGCCTGTTTGATGAGGAGTCAATGGATAACCCGGTTGCCTACGTCTTTGTTCCCACTTTCACCGTATGAAGCTAAAGTGACAACTTTGTTCACATTTGTCTCAAACATCTTGGTGCCAAAAACTTTACTTCATGTCAAAAATTCTTCAAGATATATGAAGGGAGGGAAAAACTGTGCAATAAGCAGTACATGATTATATGGTCGTTATGAAGAAAATATATTTGCTGCACTTAACTTTTAGTGGAGTTAACATCTTCAAACCTAGGAAATTGGTAGATATAGAAGATCTACAATCCAAACATCTAAAGATGTAGGGTTTTGGAATCCAAGGATAAAAAATTACAAGTTACATGAATATGATTATTATATAATGATTGGATGCTATGAGGGTTGGTTTGAAGGTCATTGGGGCTTTTAAGGAAAATTTTAAAGAATGATAATGTAAGAAATATAGAATTCCCAATGCGCCTTCTTTTAATGATAATCAACCTCTTCTTGGTTATATTGATGGTGTCTCTCAAGAGAGGGGAAAAAAGTGTGGAGTAGGATTTATGTTGAAACTAAAGGACACCCATGTGTTTAAATTAAAGATGAATTGTGAAGGGGTACTAACACTCGAGGTGAATTGCTTGCTCTATGGGCGATTTTGTTCTTTGCTTGTACTAAGTAAATCTTTTTTTTGTATATTCTTGGAACTCTGAAATTGTTATTGACTAATCTATGCAAAAGGATCAGTTATAGGTGGGTTTGTTGGATGGATGGAAAATCAAGATGAGAAATCTTCATTTTGCATTTTGCACGCTTGCAATTTCAACATGTGTATGGTGAATTCAATGAGGAAGTAGATTTCCTTTCGAAGCAAGCATTCTCGAGGTTGGAATGGAAGGTTTTATTTTATTTGTGGAACTAGTTGAATGAAGCGAGATTTCTTAAGGATACATTTGAATATTTTAAATTGTTGTATTTAGACTTATGATGAAAAGTTTGAGACTTACCGTCCTTTTTGAAGCTAAGGATGGTATTTGGAACTTGTAATAATTTTCTTTTTATATATTTTGGTGAGTCATTTCATATAGGTGATAAGGTCTCTAAGGTTATAGTTATGATAATATGGATTTCTTTAGATCATGGAGAGAGATTTTTGAGATATTTTTATGAAAAGCATATAGATTGGAAGTCTAAAAATATCCTAATTTTGAGATTTATGGTTTGGATGATATGTTTAATGGAGTGTAAATAACTCTTAATATTTTTTTCAATAATGAATATAATTAGAACAATTTTTTTTAGGTTAAAAAATGACAAATTCATTGAAGTGCAAACTTGACTTACCGTCCTTTTTGAAGCTAAGGATGGTATTTGGAACTTGTAATAATTTTCTTTTTATATATTTTGTTGAGTCATTTAATATAGCTGATAAGGTCTCTAAGGTTATAGTTATGACAATATGGGTTTCTTTAGATCATGGAGAGAGATTTTTGAGATATTTTTATGAAAAGCATATAGATTGGAAGTGTTCCCAAGTGTTCAATTTCTTGTTATATGCCAACAAGATAAAGCATTTGATCTTCTGTGGAATGTTTGCAAACTTTTCCTCTATAATTTTTTTTACAATTCTTGTTGTGACATCTTATTGTCCTCTAAATTTGTTTGAGATTGTCCATAATTTGATTATGATTTTTAGATCTAATTATTTTTATTTTATTTTTATTTTTTTGTCTTTATTAGATTTAATATTTTTAAGCTTCTTAAAACCAAGGATTTAAATCTAGATTTTTTAAAGGTTTATGCCTTTTATATTCTAGTAGATCGACACTCTTTGATAATATTTAGATTTGTGCAATTATGTATTTGAAGCAATCAATACCTTCTTTCACTTGTTATGGGGATCATTATAGTGTTAGTGTTCCTCATCAACTTGGCATCACATCCACTTATCAAGTAGTATCATCAACTTCTTAATTGACAATAGGAAAATTTATTACCATATATTTCCTTTTAGTAAGAAGAAATAGTAAAAATCCCAAAGTTCAATTTAAAAATTAATAGTGAGAAACTCAACTTTTGGTTACACAATTCTGATGTATACTTTACAACTCGACATGAGTAACTAATATAAACAATATCCTAACCATTGAGGTCGATATGAAATAAATTTATCTCCATTATCAACAAACCCATTAGAATATGTTTTTTTATTGAAGATAATCAATCACCTATTGGTCTGAATTCAAATTCTCCATGAAGAAGAGGTTCAACCATCTTATACATCAAGAGAAATTCAAATTCTCCATGAAGAAAAGGTTCAACCCTGTTATGCATCAAGAGAATCTATTAGTAAGATGACTTAAACTCACAAAGCTTCTAGAACATTTAGTACAATAATACGTTGAATTGTTCAACAAGCTTCAACTCAACTAAAAACTCCAACTTTAGAAAAGGTAATTAGGAAAGAAATACCTATGTTTAAAGTGTATTCTTTGGAGCAAACACAAATGACCACATCTAATTAAAATATTCTTGGATCTAAGTTTGCAAAGAAAACAATATCAGATTAGTTATAGCAATAATAAAGCTTCTTCCTCAAACCCTTTCACTTCTAGCATTTGATTTGACCTTCATGGAATCTAGAAGGGTCTAGGCCATCCCTCTTGCTTTACTAGTAAAAAAAATAAGAAGTAGTCCAATTATCTATATAAGTATGTCCATTTGGTTGCATAATTCATATGTCTTTAGGTTAGATAGAGTTTAGGATGCCTCTCCTCACAAAAAAACAACTTAAATTGGACACAAATATTGTGGTTAACAATCCAGGAAACTTTGTTTAAAATAATAACATCAAACCAATTATAAATTGATTTTCACTTAAAACAATTTTTTGAAAGTGCACAAGCAAATTATTTAATAAAAACTACACATGTAAAGCAAACTCCATCACTATGCAGGTTTTAAAAATTCACATCTGATTAGAAAATAACAAAATCTACAGATGCAAAGCAAACTCCATGACTATGTAGCTTTTAGAAATTCACATCTAATTACAAAATAACATGACAATTTAGCAGAATTAAACTATTTAAAAGAATCTACATGTGGAAGCAAACTCCACCACTATACATTCCTGAAAGTCATCTTGAATTCCCACAGTAGAGCCAGAGCATAGACTATGAAGTACTCAATCTATTTATTGACACTACTAAGTAACCACCACTTAACAAATTTCAGTTACATAACTGTCTATCCAACGATAACCAGGCATTCTACAGCACCAAATTGAAGACCCTTCAACATATCATGTTTAATGAGCACCTTTCATCTCCATCACAGATTACTCCTCCAGGCTTACTATTCTCATCCAATGCAGTATCTGTGTCCTGTCCCTTATCCTATCGATTCTTCAAAGCACAAGTCACATGAAGATCGTAGTCACAATCTTTGCAATAATAGGACTATGCAGTGCCATCTTCGTTGCATCCATCACAGACATATACACGCCTCTGTGTCAATACAAGTGGGTGCTCATGCTGACTGTGCCTCATCTCCTTGGGTGATTTCTCAACCATCTCTTCAATTTCCTTCTCCAGCCTTTCAAGATGAGCATCAGTGAAGGGATAAGCCTTGGCTCCATGGGTGGACACTACACTTTTGGCATTATCTGTCATAGTTTTTCCATCTGGACCAAGCACAATCAAGGATGGGATGCCTCTTACATGGAAAAGTCCTGAGAGATCCTTCTTGGTTTTATCTCCAAATGGAAGAGCCAGCCATGGCATGTTGTTGTAGTATTCTTCAAAAGCCTCTTGATCTCAGTTAGTAGATATGAGAACAATCTGAAACGCTTCTCCCCTTTCTTTGAGTACGTTGTATACCTTTACAAGGTTTGGAGTGAAACTTCGGTAAGGGGGGCACGAATGAGTAGAGAAATACAAAGCAAGTGTCTTGCCCACAAGTTCAGATACCTGGACCTATTACAAGAATCAAAACATATAAATAATAATTTCATGTCTGGCTGTGGTTTAGTGGTTGAAAGGCAGAACTCAGAAACAAAAAAACTCAAATTCAAAGTATTGGCAAATTAACTGTTTCACGCTGCTCCTTAGTTCACTAATAACTTATGTATATGTACAGTGTAGTTCCCTAAAATCATAACATACTTTCAACCAGATTCAAACAGTTAATTTGAAAACTGTACAACCGAAATTTTGTATATAAAGATTTGTTTTATTTAATTTTGAATATGATAATCCACCAATCATATTATAAGTAACCCATTTTTTTTTTGGAAAATAGGGATATAGTAGCCACATTGACTTGAGATATGATAATCAATCAGTCATATTGCAGATACTATGTGCATTAGAGTCAGAATATTATTAAGTAAACTCTTCTTTTTTAAACAGAGAAACACTAACCATATGAGTTTGGATAGCACACTATCAAAACACAAAAGACCAATTAGCTTAAATGTTGAGATTAGACTGCCAAAATTCAACCATGACTTGCCCCTTTTGTTGTTTGCTTGTCAGAGCTATCATGACTCACAAACTTAAAGTAACATTGGGAGCCCAATGAGATTTCAAAATGGGTAATCATAGCAAAAAGCACTCTGACTGACCATTTGTATATATAAACCCTCAAATGTTATGTAGGAGTAGAACTTATTTTATGGTTTTATGGTGTGATTAATGAATCATGGCATAAGAACATTGAAGATAGTAAGCAGATCTTAGTAACTCACCTGGGCACCTTCATGCTTGAGCACAAAGTTGCGCTCTTCAAAAACCAAGAGTGACTCCAGGGTTTGTGCTTCTTGTCTGGCTTTCTCTTCAGCTTCAAGCTCATCCAGCTGCTCTTTTGTAAACGAGTAAGCTCGGATTCCATATTCTTGTATAACGCCCATTGCATCAGTTTGTAATGTAGTAAACTTCTTTTTAGTGTGATCTGCAAATGGTAAAGCCAGCCATGGCATGCTGGAGTGAAATTTCTATAGGGACCACACCAGTGGGCTGAGAAATATAGACCCACTGTCTTCCCCACAAGCTCTACTACTGGAACTTATTAGCAAAACACAAATTGGCAATGAGACCATCATAGAATAAAATTTCTGCACCTATTATTGCTAAACCCTTACAAAATCCAATAATTGCAGGAAAGTAAATCACCCAATTCAATACATGCTTTCTTTCTTACATTCTCATATAAAGAAACGATATCCATATTTCCAGGCAGAGTAAAACACAAGCATAAATGGCAAGAACTCACCTTTCTTCCTCCATTGGTAAGGACAAAATCTCGTTCATTGGACAGCAGAAGAGACTCTACAGTCTGTGCAGCCCTTAGGGCCTCCTCTTTGGCCCTCAGCTCATCAATTCTCTTTGCAGTGAATGGATATCCCTCAGCACCATATTCTTCAATGATCTCCACACCTACAGTGGTTATAGCTTTGCCCTCCTTGTCTAAAAATACCAAGCATGGAATGCCATTGACGTGAAAGGCTTGATTAAGTTTCTTCATTGTATTTTCATCTGAGAATGGCAGGGCAAGTCATGGCATTGTGTGGTGGTATTCCTCTTGATTTTTCCCTGTTTGAACAGGATATATGGCACTACATTATTTTTACCCCTGGTTCATTCCTGTTGAAGTTGAATTGTGGTGGCCAAAATTTAACAAGCAAATGACCAGTTAGAATTTTACTGGGTGATGCACACTAGTCTATTCCAACAGGTTTACCAGGGATTCCATCCACAAATGTGGGGAAGCACCCCTTGGGTTTCCCTGCAAGGTTTCCTTCAAAAAGAAAAATATATATCAATGCTCTAATCAAAAGCAAAGGGACCAACCGCATCATCATCCAACACTCTGATAGGACGACACAGGATCTAATAACATCCATGGGAGAATTATAAGAGCTGAGAGCACTAGGATGGACAATCCCCAAAGGATACAGAGTGCCTTCCCTTAGAGACTCCCCTACCATCCAAGGCCGACAAGCTTGCATAAGTTGAAAAGCGCTAAATACAACCATCTAAAAATAATAATGATTGAACAATTTGTAGAATCGAGCCATAATTTTATTTTCCTGGATATTCTAGATTTCTCAGGAACAGATATGAATTTCAACCAAACCATGAAAAAATTATTTATTAGATAACAAATGTGCTGAACATAAAATATGATTTGTCTGTTTTATCGTTCAAAGAGAAGTTTTAAGACTAAATCCATGATAATAGTCTACCTACAATAGTGTAGAAATTTTACCGTGTTTTCCATCAGAGATGTCCTTGTAATATTATATAGATGTGCCAAAAAAAGTCCAGAAACATCCAATGTTCAAACATACATAAAATAAAAATAATAAACTAGAATTAAACACATAAAACATGCAAGTTGACTCAATTTCCATAGCAGTAACTCACTGGAGAATGTTTATAATGCACACAAACAATAAAATTAACTTGTAGAAGGTGGCTAAATATCAAATAAGCATAACATGCAGTACAAAATAATCTAGCTTGTTTAAAATTTCAACTATCTGCTAACAGAATTAAAATTTTGTCTGAATAAAATTCATTCTAATACATATTATTGTTTGATTACATAAGCATAGTGTCCCTGATGTTTATCAGTACCAAAATCACAATTCAAATCCAAGAACAGAAAAATTACCTTCTCTAGTGCTACGATATCAAAGACATAGACCTCGCCTTGATACGAGAGTGTTAGTTGATTTGTTCCCTGACTGCGTACAGGGGAAACTGACTAAGGTTCTCCAAGATTGTCACCATCTGATTGAACATCTGCTTCCTCAATGCAATTATTGTCCCCATCTCCCTCATCATGTTCTTCTCCAGCACCATTGTCATTGCTATGATGCAATGGATGGCCATGCTCATCACTGTGCATGTAATGTATTTGCATATGCCCACTATCTACTCCTTGAAATTGGGCTCCTTGGTTCCTGTGAGGATCTCCCTCATTTTGACCCTGCATCATTATCCCATGCATAGGGACATGGTGGGCAGCTACATGAGCATGTGCATCAACAGCATGGATCGGCGCCTGCCGATCAGGATAGAAACTATGATGCTGGTGGTGGTTGTGAATAACTCGAGACTCTGGATCAAGATTGTCTGTGTCCGACATGTTTCTCGCATAGCTATGCACAATTCAGCTAGAATAATCTAGTAGGTTTCATATGTTGTCCGCAATTAAAGATGCATATCATAACTTCCAGAGCGAATACAACATAGAAGTTCGGGAAGTAGGAAGAGAACTCTGTTTAGCTGCAGGAGAGGGATTTGGATTTAGCTGTGGAATTGTAGTCTGAGTAGAAGATCCTAAATCTAATTACTGTCACTTCCAGAAGAACAATTATTAAAATCATCACCATCAATATCACTAAAACAAACTGGAACTAAATTAATTTCATCCTATAAAACAATAAAACCTTGGAGAAGCTGGTTGTCTACAGCATTTCCACCTTGAAGTCTAGCTAAACTTCCAACTATTGGGCCATTGTTGTAGGTTGCAGGTTCTGTTTGCTGATAGTTATCTCTTGGATCTGCAAAGTTATCATTGTAATCAACCTAGAAGACTGCGGTTTTAGCCAAAAGACTGAATAGGAATTAAGGCATTTTAGATGTTGGACTCATAAATGTATGTTCATGATAAGGATGTTTTTAGCCCAACATGGGATTTACAATTATTATACTTGTAACTTAGATAATGTGAAAAGCTGAGATGGATCTACTTCTCCACTGGGGCATTGTAGTTGCTTGCCAGCAGAAGACAAATAATCAGAGTAGACTGTCGTGCATCTTGTAAATGCAAGCATATCTTGTTCATATCTAAACACAGCAAGAAAAGCATGGATAACATTCATCAATCCCTGGTTCTAGATCAATAACCAAAGTAGCCGATATTCACATTCTTTGACACCTCCAATTTTAAACATGAGATACCTCATACCTGAGATAGAGGGCAATGAAGGGTTCCCTTCTATGAATTCTGGTGACAAGAGTTCATGCAAGTTTCTCAATGGGGTCAGCAAAGTTTAGAGCTTGATAATTGGCACGACAACGGATCTTCTGAATTGAATTAGGAAGGTCATTATTTGCAAGCCCAGAATCAGCATGAGTGAAGTATAGCACATTGTGTTTTTTTAGGAAAGGAAGCATTTCATGCTTGTAGAAAGATACATGTACATCAAACAGTGTATAATGGTCTATTTAGCCAGAATACAACAGCAATTTGAACAAATATTCTCCAACAGCCTGTGACCTTCACAACCCAACAACGAGATCAATTTGAATGGGCCCTCTTCAGAAGGGATAATCGTAGAGAAAATACAGCCTCTCTTATTGCAATAGAGATGAAGAATCATCAAGATATACTCCAATGTTCTACCATAAGTGTGATCTCCTTAAAAAACCTTTGAAACCTAGCTCAATATGCACCAAATAACAAAAGCTATGAAATGAACTCTCCTTTGCACCGAAAATGAATTCTCTTCAGCAAGTGAAAGAAAACCAAGGTTTTTTTGGTGACTTAATGTTTAGACGGGATTAATTTCTTTGGAAAGTATACAAAACATTGAAAAACCACGCTGGTTTTTCTTAATAAAATTTAAAATTTCGTGGGTGTTGAAAAAGCTATCTTCCAAAATTGATAAAAAAAACTCTGAACCAAAATAAGGCTAGTGTCTAAGACACCTTTGACCAAGACACTGGAGCCTTCTCCAATGGTTTAACATTTTTATGAGGTGGTGGTAAAGACTCAACAATGTGCACATTTTCCATTAGAATATTAATAAAGTGACGGAGATAAAAAATGTCTTTGAATTCACTGGATCATCGCATAAATTTAAAACAGATGTGAGATTTGACATTTTTTGTACTGTTGAAAAAGTATCATATATTACTAAACATTATAAATATAGGGAGATTTTATGTTACAAGAAACTAAATTACCCAATTGAGGTCACTTGGCAGAGAAATTGCATTCACCTTGGATCAGCCCAAAATGAAGTATTGTCCAAAATTGGTATAACAAGTACTGCATTCACAATCTTTGCGATGGAAACCATGTCACAAATCTGTAGGATAGGAATTTTTTATAAATAAACATGACAACATGCTGGAACCAACATTTATAAAGCGGGTTACATGTATATCCTATAGGCCTTTGGGCACTTACTTCTGTTTGCATTTGATTCAATCCTCCATTGGCCTTGAAAATAATATAACCATTATGTTGCTCACCTCATTCTGCAAATTAAAAAATTTATTAAAGAAATTGCAGTGAATTGATTCACTGAAAAGTAGGAACTGTAAAAGGGGAAATCTTTGTTGAGAAAAACAAAAGCATACTCTTGTGATGCTATTGACGATCAATGCATTGGACAAACTCTTTACTATTAGGCTTCAACCACAACTTGTATGTCTAGTGATAATCCTGGTTTTGGAACAATTAGATATTTTAGAAAGGATATTATATGAAGGTCGAATCCTTCAAAACAAGAAAAATGCAATTAAAATTGCATATCAGAAATTTTAACAGCTAATCTAACTTTTCCAATTTCTTCGATTCATGATTCCTACTGAACTATTCACCTTTAATATATTAGATGATCTACCAATATCTGTATGAAGTTGAGTCTCCTCTGTCAAGACTCGATTCACCCCTATACCTCCAACTGTCTTTAGGAACAAGTATCGTGGAATGGTCTGTAAAAATAAAAAAAGCAGATGACTAACCTGTCTTCCGAATTGTATCCTCTGCAAATTGTTCTGGATTGAATGAATGTACTCCAAATATTAAACAAATTAAGAAAGTCTACATTTGTTGTTTACAATCTGAGATCTAAAAGAAGGGCTAGAAAAGTTGAATTAGGTTATCTATGCCACAAAGGTTTCTGATTCAGCAGAAGTATGTTATGTTGAAGTATTTTTCAACAATGTTATGTTGAAATGGCCTTAAGGCAATTTTTTCAGGATGGTAACAACATTTTCTATAATAAATAGAGGATATGTTTATTGTAGGTGAGGTTGAGAGGAGGAATGGAAACATATTCTGGCCTAATATCACTGTGAACAAAGGATGGAAAAAAGAAACTACAAGAATCTAGTTTGTTTTAAAACAACACCCCACATTCAAGCTGGAAAACTCAAAATCTCTCTTCATCCCAGAGAAAATTAAGTATAATAAATGCTTTTCAAGGCTGATTACAAAGACATACCCGGACAGTCCTTGCTGCTTGCAATACAGTTGTAGTAGCCTTGGTGACAATATGTTGCTTGCTTGACTCTGCATTTTTAGGTTCTTGTTTTCCCATTGCCAACTGTTGTGTAGCTGAATACTGGCAGTAACAAGTTCATTCAACCTAGAATCAAGGATTCCCACAACCACAACAGCCAGAATCCCTGGATGGTTCAATAAAACCTTCTCTACCTAGAGCAATACAATGTTATATTAAGGACCACATATGAAATAGGTAAACATTATCTTAGTTTTCTTAGAAAAATGATTGTAACAATCTAGGTTCATATTTTCATACTTGAAAGTTGAAACTTCAGGAAAAAGTTGGTCTGAAAAAGCCTTCACCTTATTTTGGAATTCATTATAATTTATAAGGTCAGCCAACATGCTATTATATATATATGTGAAAAATCTAATAGTTATATTACAGAAAATGATGTAATTGTCATCCATTCAAATAGTACATGCTAAGTTATCATATTGAGGATATTTACCTCAGAAGGATAAAAAATTTATGCACCACCAATGGATTCCTTCTCACCACCATGATATGATAACCTGTTAGAGTAGCACACAACACAAGAACAATGAACTATAATATAAATATAGTATTCAGTAAATAAAGTATTTTTTTTGTTTCTTCTTCTATAAAATGTTCAAATAGCATGGAAAGAAAAGTAGATAGGACAGTACCGTTTAGTTTGGAGTTGGATGCTTTGCATGGCACAAAGGAAGCTTGCATTGGCGGGAACCAGAGAGGACAAGTATAGAGGAAGTAGCTGGACTAGTAAATTCAAAAACCGACTAACAAACTGTTGCAACAATTATTTATTTACAGACCATATACTCTTTTATGGAGAGTATTTTTTAAATGATTCGAGTATCGCAAATATTTGAAATCAACTGAATGCACAAATAGTATACTTGTAGTAGAAGTTAAAAAATGGGCAACAAATTTACTTTCAAACCAAGTATAGAGGCATGCTGGGGGAAAAAACAGACATAGGTATGAAGTCAATAAGTACAAGCTAAATAAACAGACAGGATAAATGTACAACAGAACTTAAGAATTTAGTATATATTGTGAATTGTTTCTATGTACATACAGTACAGTGTGAAATTTTTCTCTGATCATAAGAGTGTATTTGAAACAAAATGAGGATTACGAATATTTACAACCAATTTAATGTCCAAACAGTCTAAATTGATTATAAGTAACAAATGGACAACATATTTACCTTGAAACCAAGTATAGGGAGTGCATGGGAAAAAGAATATACATGTGTAATGACAAGAAGTAGAAAGTAAATATATACATGGATTAAATGTACAGTAGAAGTTAAGAACTGAGTATAATGTGAACTGTTTCTATTTACATAGAGTTTGTTGCATTGTATTTGTAAAAGAAGTTTTTGTTTGATAGAGTACATAGTTTAGAGAGGTGCATTACATGCAAGTAGAAGGGAAATATAATAAATGTACATGTATTGTGATAGTAGTGGAAGCATGTAATATGTACAATGTTTGTGCATTCCATGTGTGAAAAAGGGTAATACATCTCTTCAAGAAAAGCATAGGTTATGGACAAGGTAGTACGTACAAGTGAAGGGTAGTAATAACAATTGAAGAAGGTGTGGGAATCAAAGAAGAAGGCTTGCTGGGTTGTAAGGAGAGGGAAAAGGGAATTGCAAGCAAGGAGGAGGCTCTAGTCATAAATGCAAGAGGGACTATGGCAACGACAACACTAGGTAATGTTTATGTATTGAGCAAGATAAGGGTGGCAGGATACTAAGTCTTTGTGGATCTTGCGCATAGTGTCCCTTTCATGCATATGGATCATGCGTTGAAGGAAGGCTCTTATTTCTGAGAGAAGCTTAATAGTAGGGTGAATCGGATTCAGTGGGATGTTTGAAGTCGATTGGAACCGTGCTTCAATTTGTTGCAGCGATGCTTCTTGTTCCTTTATTTGCTTGTAGAAGTCAGCAAGGGTGTTTAGGTATTGCATGTCCATGTCTCTTGTTGAAGAGCTAGGAAAAGAGAAAAAAGAGCGATTAAAAGCCTAACATGTTCAAATAATATAGAGTAAAGCAAGGCATATCTATTTTTGTAATTGAATTGCTATATGAACATTTTTTTTCATAGTACTGAATAAGAAAAGCAAGAAGATATTCACATCATAGATGATAGGAAAAAAAGTTGAAAACTTGTGTAATGGACATTTTGTTGTTCTTTTTTTTGTTTGTTCTATTGTAGAGAGAAAATAATATTGTAAGTCTAATGTTATGGTAGATTCAAGTAGATGAAACAAAACGAAGTCAAGATGTTGGAAGTAAATGAAAATAAATATATGCATGAGTGCAAGAGTGTTTTTTGGGGGGTGGATGGGGGAAGGGAAGAAGGTGAGGTTGTTTTGTTTTGGTATTTAGCAAGTGAAAAGTGATAGTATTTGGTTTTTATGGTGTTGTTTGTTTATTATTTTCTGTGTAATCGAGAAGATGTGTGGGAAGCAATGCATGGGTGTAAGTATATGTGAGCAACTATGTTAAGCAACGTGTACAAGTAGAAGGGAAATATAATAAATGTACATGTACTATGGTAGTAGTGGAAGCATGTAATATGTACAATATTTGTGCGATGCATGTGTGGAAAAGGCTAATATATTTATTCAAGAAAAGCATAAGTTATAGACAAGGTGGTACATACAACTAAAGGGTGGTAATGGCAACTGAAGAATGTGTGGGAATCAAAGAAGAAGGGTTGCTAGGTTGGAAGGAAAGGGAAAAGGGAATTGCAAGCAAGGAGGAGGCTCTAGTGATAAATGCAAGAGGGACTATGGCAACGATAACACCATGTAACGTTTATGTATTGAGCAAGACAAGGGTGGCGGGATACTAAGTCTTTGCGGACCATGCGTTGAAGGAAGGTTGATATTTCTGAGAGAAGCTTAATAGTAGGGTGAATCGGATTCAGTGGGATGTTTGAAGTCGATTGGAAGCATGGTTCAATTTGTTGCAATGATGGTTGTTGTTCCTTGATTTGCTTGCAAAAGTCAGCAAGGGTGTTTAGTTATTGCATATCCATGTCTCTTGTTGAAGAGCTAGGAAGAGAGAAAATAGAGCGATGAAAAGCTTAACATATTTAAATAATATAGAGTAAAGGAAGGCACATCTTTTTTTGTAAATGAATTGGTAGGCTAACATTTTTTTTTTCTTAGTACCGAATAAGAAAAGAAAGAAGATATTCACATTATAGATGAAAGGAAAAAAAGTTGAAAACTTGTGTAATGGACATTTCGTTGTTCTTTTTTTTTGTTTGTTCTATTGTAGAGAGAAAAGACTGTTGTAAGTGTAATGTTATGGTACTGGGAAGAGGTGTGGGAAGCAATGCAAGGGTGTAAGCATATGTGAGCAACTATGTTAAGCAACATTTGGTGCAATTGATCTAGAGGCAATAAAAGTTTCTTCTTATTTTCTTCGTTGGACAGAAGGGCTATCCTTCATACGTGAATATCGAGCAAAAGAAAAAGATGGCATTATGCATAGGTCAGTGAGTTGTATAACTCTTGAAACTGCAGTAAATGTTAGCCTTTGTCGATCAATGTTTCCTATGTTGATTGTTGCCTTTTGTAAGGTCATTCCTTGTGATTTATGGATTGTTAAACCCCAGGCCATACAAAGGGGAAGTTGCCTACGAGAACCTCTTGTTAAAGGGAGGATTGGGATGTAGGTAGGGTTAGAAGCATCCATGGCGGGCCTCTGTAGTTGACAAAGTCAACAACAACAAACAAAGGAAGCATAGGTGGAGTAGTGGCGGTGTTGTACAAGATTGAAACAACTTTACCAAGAGCACCATTAATAAGACCTGCCTCAACCCAAAGGTTTGTTGTAAGCATAACTTGTTGAACAACGTCAAGGAGTACGAACATATCTAATTGTTCATCTTCTGGTGCAAGCAGTAGTTTTTGTTTCCTAACTTCTACAGAACATAATGCAATCGGGACATTTAGTTGTTTAAGCATTTGTTTGTTATGTAAGGAAACAAAATTGTTAGTTGAGAACAAATGGGTGGATTGATCAAATACGTGGTTCTCGGTCTGAGAGAGGGAAGAGGATGTCCTTGACATAAGAAGGGTCCAATCGGAAATAGTTGGTGTTGCATTCCTAAGACTGAGGAGAAGTTGGTGGAACTGGATCTGAGAAAGGTCATCTCCTTGTTGACGAAAAACCGTTGAGAGGGTTATGAATGTGTTAAAGGTACGCCAAAGTGTGTTTCCACGTGATGCTCCTACATACATGGGGATATCTTTAACAGGTGAAAGTTGACCAAGGTCACCTACGAGGATGATAGAGTGGCCTCCAAAAGGGGAAGTTCGATGGGAAGGGAATGCTTCTCGAAGGTGAGAGTCAATGTTGGATAAGATCTTTGGTCCAATGAAACTCATCTCATTAATTAGCACATAACGTATATGGAGGAGTTGTTCTTGAAGGTTTGCAATAGTTGGAGGGGGTGAAGGCTCTCGGTCAACATGCTAGGAATTGTAGCTCCCACGGAAGGATTCCCATGTAGAGACAATTTCCAAGTTAGAGGAGCCAATATATTTTGGCACATTGAGGAAAGGTTTGTACAGTTAGAGTTCACTCCAACATAAATCGACATAAAGAGGAAAGGTGTAAGGAGGGATGTCAAGGAAACGAGGAAGGATACGCACGATCTTGGCCGGTTTGTGCAGCTTCCATTGACATTTTTTCCTACGTGTAGAAAAGGACCAAGAACGGGAAGCTTCGAGAAGGGGAAGGTGTTCAAGCGAAGCGGGTCTTTGCATGTATGCAGAAAAGAAGTTGGTTGGCGGGGGGGTGTTGGGGACATCTAGCGAGATAGGTTTGAAAATGGTCTGGGAGGTGTTCAGGGAAATAAATGTACGACTGCATAGAGTCAAGGGAAGTTTTTGTAGCATATGGCAGGTTTCTTGTGCTCCAATGTCTTGATCAGCCACGGTTTCGGACAAAAGTTTTCGGATAGGTAATAAGATTCCCTCTTCTGTAGGGGTGGCATGTGCAATACGTGTTAGACTGTCATGGTAGCTCTCAGATTTGTTCTCTGCTTTCGAAGCATACTTTGAAATGTATGAGAGGATAGCATGGCGCGAGAGAACTGGCTGGAAATCAACATTAGCTCTCCATACTGAGAGCATAAGAGGGTTGTGTACGTTTAGAAGTGCATCATTTCTAGCGGGGGTATTTTTTTTTGGCCAGAGCTGTCAATGAACATAGAAGATGTTTCCTGTAGGTCAAAGGAGAAACCATAGGGGAAAACGAGGGTTGTGTCTTTTTTGTGAAGACAAGAGAATTCATTGCATTTTGTGTGGCATTGCACAGAATTGACAAGGGTTTCATAGTCATCATTATGGTTTCCTTCATGTATGGAGGATGCTACAAGTGTGCAAGGGTCTTGGTGAGATGCTCGATGGAAGGCGGATACACGAAGGTGCGCGGGACGAGGGTTCCATGCTATTAAGAAGCTGTCAAAGTATGTTTTTGCACTATTAACAGTGAGGGGATCATTCCAATCAAGGTTTTCCATATTGGGTGCGTCCTCCAACCAAAGGAATCCATGTATATGAGCAGAACCTCGGTTTTTCCATTCATACCTGTATTAAGAAGGGAAGCAAAAACAAAATACAAAGTTAGGGAAAATTTCAAAATGTGAAGCAGTAAAACGAAATAAAATGAAAAGAGTGAGAGGAACAAACCTGCACCAGTAATCTTGTGTCTTGAATGTGTGTAGCAGGACCTCTTCAAGGAAGATGGTGAATCTATGGTGCATATATAGAGACGTAGTATGTGGATTGGTTATAATGTTATGAATTCTCCATTGGAATTGTGAAGGCAATGAAGTTGGAGGCTGCGAAGGCATGAGCATGTGAAGGTCATACCATTTGGTGTCAGCTGCACTGAGGGTAAAAAAAAAGTTGGGCTACCAAGCTAGGTGATCATATCACACAACTCACCTCGTCGTTTTCTCTAGAAAGAGTGGGTGCCACGCAGAGCAGATCCAAACCGCATGGCATGATCAGCAACACGAGAGTCTGGCAGATGGTTGAGTTGTGTGCGCAAAGCCGAGACAGTTGCGGGGAGTGTGTCTGCTAGGTTGCGTTTAACAAAAACAGCTGCGGTAGCCTGGCTATGATGGCACATCATAAGGTTGTACAAGTAGTAGCAGAAGTGAGGGTGTTGGGAAAACCTATTATCATGGAATCAGATAAGGTACAAAGCATATTCTTGCATGGAGACTTCGTAAAGACGAGGTTGTTTTAGCATGGGAACCCCTGTGGGAAATAGCGTTGGGAATGCCATTAAGAAAAGCCCTTCCGTATTGTATTCATTTATTGGATAAATACTAATGGGGGACCAATCAATTGATGTTGAAGGGGTGGTAGGGGTTGTAGATGCAAATCGCCTAATTTCTTCAGTCTCAGTGCGAGAATCTGGGAGTGCAAAAACAAAGGATGAGGTTTCAATGCTTGTTGGAATTGGCATTGAAGGTGTTGCATCATTAGTAGTGGGTGAGGGTAGTTGGAGGTCAGGCCCAGGGGTTGTGGCATGGTGAAGAAGGGAGGACACATCTGTGGGTTCAAGTGGCAAAGCATGTAATGCTTGGAGGTCAAGGTGGACATCCTTGTAATACGAGTCATTGGAGATTTTGAATTCCAATGCAGCTAGAACATTTGAATGGCTAACAATGAATTCATAAGGCTTGTTTGCAGCATTGAATTTCCAAACAACAAGGATGTCCAAATTTGTTAAGAGGCGTGGAAGAGAGGTGGCTATTGTGGAGATATCTTGTGGGAAGCTAATAGTATGGCCAAAGTATTTGTATTGGCCACCACGTGCATGCGTAACTTGAAGTATTGGATTGACTCGGGCAATTAGCATTTCTTCTATTTGAGTCAAAGGTGCAAGTTCAATTGGTTGGTTTCCAGGATCCATGTTGTTATCTGTGGAGAAGTGATGGCCATGTCGCTCATTACTACATCGAGAGCATGTATAGATTCCACTTGAGAAATTTGTTTTCATTTTTGGATATGATTCCTTGCATATGGAGCAAACATGAAGTGGGTGGAGGTGAGAAAGTCGATTAAGAAAGCAAGTGTGACCATTTGGCAAGGGGGTGGTTGGAGGTGGGGGTGTAGTGGATGTGTGCATTGGGGTAGGGTTGATTGAAGCATTGATGTTTCCACTCCTAGATTTATAAGTAAGACATCTATGTGCATTTTGGTGGTCCTTTGTTTGGCTATAAAGAAGCCTTCTATGTGCATTTATTTCGTCACGTGTAGTATTGGGCAACATGGGTTGTTGAAGAGGAGTTTGCCTTGAACTTGGAGGAGACATTGATGGAAATTTCAAATGTTATAAATGTGTAATTGTAAGAAAAAGTCGAGGCATGTACATTAAAAGCAAGATATGCAAAGTACAAATAAGAAGGTACGTCTACATATACAAAATAACACATTGAGAAATTTTTTGCAAGACATAACGTAAGAAGTAGTTTTTGTGATGTATGTGGAGCATTTATGTATGTGAAAAGAAACCAAGGAGCAGCATAGTAGAAAAAAGAAATGCACATATATGACATAATAAACATTGTATACATGTAAGAAAACGTTAAATGTTTTATGGATAGATATGTATGGCGTGCTTTAAAAATAAACACGTAATGTATACGATAACACATCTGCCATGTGAGCACAAAATTTACAGTAGCTAATTACATTGCAGATATTTGGAAAAAGATAGGAAAGTAAGGGAAAAGTATATATACAAGCAATGCACGAAGGAACGTGGGGGGGGTGGGGGGATATAGTGATCATGATGAAGTGGAAGAAACATAATTGGGTTGAGCTGAGGTGGAGTGCATTTGGAGAGATGGGATGGTGTATTGTAGGGTATGATGTGTTGAAGCAAGGACTAAGGGAAGAGTAAGATGTGGAAGGGTGAGTAAAAGTGGTGGTTGCAATAGCCAAGGGTGGAGTATATGAAGGGGAGGTTAGAGACGGCATGCAACAGGATGGGTTTGAGTAGTGAGTGTAGATATTTCTTCAAGGAGTTTGGTTGATGCAGCAGCATAAGGAAGCTCTTCTGAATCGGCAATGGTTGTCTTTAGGCATGTATTGGAGTTGAAAGTCTCCGTCTTAATGGACAAGGTGAACAAGTATCGACATGAAGTTACATGTAGAGAGAGATCCTTCATGGCCGAGGGATCGGTGGCGAGAAGGCATAAATCCTTTGTAGAGACACCAAGTAGTTTGTTGGATGCATCATCAAAAGCTGTGGCCCCGTTGATTTGGCCGGTGTGGTCTTGCAAGGAAAGCTTTAAAATGTACCTGTAGTCACATTCTATGAATTCACCATCACATTTGCTGCAATGCCAAGTGTTGAAAGCTCTATGTGCAACTTTCTTCATGCATTGAACACCATCACCAAAGAGAGGGCATGCAAGGAAGTGGAAGTCATCCATGTTAATGTCAACAATGGAAGCACACAGAAAGAACCATAGGGTCTTATCAGAGGGTTGCATGCTTTGCAAGTCAGAAATTGTTTTAGATGGGTGTGTTCGAGACATAGAGCCTATGTATTTGCGGCTCAAGGATGGCGACGTAGCACGAAATCCATGATCAGTGTACCATTTTTTAAGGTGATGGGTTGCCTCAATATCTGGATTGATAAGGTTGGTACTACTGGGAACACTTCTAATTGTTTTACCATTGTAATCTGTAATACGACCACCCTTTATTGCAAGGGCAGGTGGTGGGTCGGAGGAGTATAGTGAAGCAACATGTGAACCCTCAGTGTGGCAATGATGACCCCAAAGTGTGACATCAATGCTAAAACATGATGTGTCTCTGAGGCAAACGATTCTCCTACTTGTTTCTGAACCGTCTTTTTTCCGAATTGTAGATGCAGGAGAGATAGAGCTAACAAGGCCAATTAGTTCAACCATGGAATTTGAAGGTAAACTTTGGAGTTCATTGATTGTTTTAAAGTGGAAGGAATGTAAAGGAATGGAGGGGAATGCATCGAGGCAAGGGTGGATGGTTGACTTAGATGAAAGGACAATCTCAAGATGGTTGTTCAAATGGTTATATGAAGGGTTAGTTGTTTTGATTATGCCATTCGAGATAGTGTACACTGTCCCGATTTCAACAAGGGAATAGAATGTGTCAACAAAGTTGTTAAAGGTAGAGACATGGATCTCTTCTCTAGAACAATCAATAAGGTCAAATCCAAATATTTTCCCTGGGCCGCGTTGGTTGGTGTATTCATGGATGGGTGTCTTGGCAAGCACACGACCTTGGATGCACCATTTTTTATAGTTGGGATTGAGTGCTTTGAATGGAATTACAGTTGTTGGCATGGGTATTGGTGTATCTATTGCTTGGGATGAGTGAACATCGCTTTCTTCTATGGGGTGTCTGGATTGGCTAGTTGATGAACCAATTGGAATGCCAAAGCTAGTCGGTAGTAAAAGAGGAACAGGGCTCCCAACAAAGGCAAGCTTGCGGTGGACCAGTTCAAGATCGAGTATTGTAATAGTCCTGTAGGAGAAAAAGGAAAGAATTAGTAAAGGTATTATAAAATTGATGATGTTGGTGGTATGTAAAAATGTAGAAGCGAAGCTACCTAAGAGAGGGCTTAAAATAATGGGCAGAAAAGTACATGTTATTATGGACGACAATGCAGGTGCACTTGGCGAGCTTGATGACAGATCCTTCTTGGAGTTCTCCATTTGATATGAGGGAGTTGAAGGTAGTTGGGAGCAAAGTCTGGTGCATGTTGTTACCATCTGAGATAGTAATTCGGAAACGTGGACTAGTTGCATTTGTTGGTCCGAGTGGGTGGAGTGAAAAAACCTACATAAGTGGTTGAAGATGCATAACACCAGACATCAAAGAAGATATCGTATTTTTTGTCAAGGGTGCCTCCATTATGCGGGGAAAACACTGAGAGCAAGAGGAAACAAACATGTAAGTATATGAATTTTTTGTTTTGTGTATATATACATATATGTAGATATATATACTATTGCACGAGTGACATACAATGATGCGACACGTACAATGAAACTCTAGCAAGCAGAAGAGTAGAATGTAGAACAGTTACATATATATACTTTTTTTTTAATATAATGTGAGAAAAAAAATGCAATGGAACTATGCACATTTAGGTTGTAAATGCTTAAAGTGTATTAGAGGCATGATCTAGCAAGGAATTTATTCGATACTTTGGCCCTTCTCGACATATCCCTTTTGGTCAACTGATTGTCTCATTACGATCTTGATTCTGTGTTGTATTGAGTCCAAATCTCGTCGCTTCAATACACCCCTTGTTATACTTTTCTGATGCAACACAGTCTATTTGTCCTCTAATCTTCCATATCTAGGTTTGCATTCTTTTCCATCATTGTATAGGGAGGAGATTCAAACCAACGATGTGATGCACAAGTGAACAAAGGGCTTGAATATCTTCTCTGTCTGAATGTAGGTATTTTTTTCCTTGTGTGTCATCACTATATAATTATGTGTTATTCAAAAGATTGACTATCATGTGTTATTCAAAAAATTGAATAGAAATTATATAATTAGTTCAAATAGAGGAAACTACTCTTCATATGCTTCTTGATCTAATACTTGTAATATAAGACAATAATCATAATACTAAATTGGAACAATACTAAAAGCAGATACATTTGGGGATCTCTTTGATAGCTGTAAATTCAGAGATTTGCAGCTGTCCAACCAAAACAGGGACAAAAAAGCATAAAGTGTGGCAAGAGCAGACTTGTATCATCATTCCTATAGCAACAGGTCAGAAAATCTAGCTGAAACAATTCGTGAGAGACCAAGAAACATATGAATCAGGAGCATAACAAGAAGGCTGATAGGCACATTCATGTCAGCAAAAGAACCATTTACTCAAACTGAATGCTTGTGCCTCAAAAAGAGAGTGAAAGGGAAAAGCCCGGCACAAGCCAAAATAAGTGAAATATCCCATGATCAATGACCATACAATCTAAAGATCCAAAAAATTCCCCATGCCCCAGGTCCAACGAAAGAGCCTATTTGGAGAGACTGTCAGCCTGCTAGTTATGCTCGCGATAGATATGATTGATGGTCACTAAAGGGACATGATGCAGTAGAGAAAGAATGTCATCACACCAATGACTCAGAAGTGGGGTGTTCAATGAAGCAGTTCTCTTCACCCAAGAGATGATAACCTGTGAATCCGCAAATACAGATAACAGAGGGATCCCCAAATGAATGGCAACCAAAAGCAGTGACCAAATACGCAAAAGCTCTAATTTGGTGCTGGTGCATCTATTATCCTAGGTTAAGAGCTTGTTGGCTATTTATAACCATAACATAATAAAAGTTTTTTAATTCCATAAAATAAGCATAAATTTTTTTAATTCCATGCATAAGCAAAGTTATTTTATTTGTGAAATGTACCAAAACAATCCTCAATAACTACTTCAGATTTGCATCATAACTTCATACCAAATTTACCCTTCAACAAACTTTCAAATATGTGTATTGAAGGGAAGGCTCTTCTTTGCAAAGGAGTGCCACATTTTTTTCTTTGTTACATTCCTCTCTAAGATCACCTTCATAATGCAAAAGAACTCCGCAAATCCAGATACATTTGCGGATCTCTCTGGTTGCTACAAAGCCGGATAATTCCAGCCATCCAATCAAAATGGGGATAGGAAAGCATAAAGGCTGCCAAGGGCAGACTTTTATCATCATTCCTATAGAAACAGGTCAGAAAATATATCTGAAACAATTCATGAGAGACCAAGAAACATATGAATCAGGAGCATAACAAGAAGGCTGATAGGCACATCCATGTCAGCAAAAGAACCATTCATTCAAACTGAATGCTTGCGCCTCAAAAAGAGAGTGAAAGGGCAAAGCCCGACACAAGCCAAAATAACTGAAATATCCCATGATCAATGATCATACCATCTAAAGATCCAAAAAATTCCCCATGCTCCGGGGCCAACGAAAGAGCTTGTTTGGAGAGACTGTCAGCCTGCTAGTTATGCTCACAGTAGATATGATTGATGGTCACTAACGGGACATGATGCAGCAGAGAAAGAATGTCATCACACCAATGACTCAGAAGTGGGGTGTTAATTGAAGCAGTTCTCTTCACCCAAGAGATGATAACCTATGAATCCCCAAATCCAAATAACAGAGGGATCCCAAAATGAATGGCAACCGAAAGAAGTGACCAAATAGGCAAAAGCTCTAATTTGGTGCTGGTGCATCTATTATCCTAGGTTAAGAGCTTGTTGGCTATTTATAACGATAACACAATAAAATGTTTTTAATTGTATAAAATAAGCATAACATTTTTTAATTCCATGCATAAGCAAAGTTATTTTATAAGAGCTTGTTGGCTATTTATAACCATAACATAATAAAATTCTTTTGATTCCATAAAATAAGCATAAATTTTTTTAATTCCATGCATAAGCAAAGTTATTTTATTTGTGAAATGTACCAAAACAATCCTCAATAACTACTTCAGATTTGCATAATAATTCCATACCAAATTTACCCTTCAACAAACTTTCAAATATGTGTATTGAAGAGAAGGCTCTTCTTTGCAAAGAAGTGGCACATTGTTTTTCATTACATTCCTCTCTAATATCACCTTCAGAATGCAGAAGAATTCTGCAAATGCATATACATTTGTGTATCTCTCTGGTAGCTGTAAAGCCGGATAATTCCAGCCATCCAAACAAAATGGGGATAGGAAAGCATAAAGTCTGCCAAGGGCAGACTTTATCATCATTACTATAGCAACAGGTGAGAAAATCTATTTGAAACAATTCATGAGAGACCAAGAAACATATGAATCAGGAGCATAACAAGAAGGCTGATGGGCACATCCATGTAAGCAAAAGAACCATTCATTCAAACTGAATGCTTGTGCCTCAAAAAGAGAGTTAAAGGGCAAAGCCTAGCACAAGCCAAAATAACTGAAATATCCCATGATCAATGATCATACAATCTAAAGATCCAGAAAATTCCCCATGCCCCGGGGCCAACAAAAGAGCCTGTTCGGAGAGAATATCAGCCTGCTAGTTATGCTTGTGGTAGATATGATTGATGGTCACTAAAGGGACATGATGCGACAGAGAAAGAATGTCATCACACCAATGACTCAGAAGTGGGTTGTTTAATGAAGCAGTTCTCTTCACCCAAGAGATGATAACCTGTGAATCCCCAAATACAGATAACAGAGGGATCCCCAAATGAATGGCAACCGAAAGAAGTGACCAAATAGGCAAAAGCTCTAATTTGGTGCTGATGCATCTATTATCCTAGGTTAAGAGCTTGTTGGATATTTATAATGATAACATAATATAGAAAAATTAATTCCATAAGATAAGCATAATTTTTTTTAATTCCATGCATAAGCAAAGTTATTTTATAAGAGCTTGTTGGCTATTTATAACCATAACATAATAAAATTATTTTAATTCCATAAAATAAGCATAATTTTTTTAATTCCATGCATAAGTAAAGTTATCTTATTTGTGAAATGTACCAAAACAATCCTCAATAACTACTTTAGATTTTCATCATAACTTCATACCAAATTTACCCTTCAACAAACTTTCAAACGTGTGTATTGAAGAGAAGGCTCTTCTTTGCAAAGAAGTGCCACAATTTTTTTTCGTTACATTCCTCTCTAAGATCACCATCAGAATGCAAAAGAATTCCGCAAATGCAGATACATTTGCGGATCTCTCCGGTAGCTGTAAAGCTGGATAATTCTAGCATCCAATGAAAACGGGGACAGAAAAGCATACAGTCTGCCAAGGGCAAACTTGTATCATCATTGTTGTAGCAATAGGTTAGAAAAGCTATCTGAAACAATTCATGAGAGACCAAAAAACATATGAATCAGGAGCATAACAAGCAGGCTGATAGGCACATCCATGTCAGCAAAATAACCATTCATTCAAACTGAATGCTTGTGCCTCAAAAAGAGAGTGAAAGGGCAAAGCCCGACACAAGCCAAAATAACTGAAATATCCCATGATCAATGATCATACCATCTAAAGATCTAGAAAATTCCCCATGCCCTGGGGCCAATGAAAGAGCCTGTTTGGAGAGACTGTTAGGCTGGTAGTTATGCTCGTGGTAGATATGATTGATGGTCACTAAAGGCACATGATGCAGCAGAGAAAGAATGTCATCACACCAATGAATCAGAAGTGGGGTGTTCAATGAAGTAGTGATGTTCACCCATGACATGATAACCTGTGAATCTGCAAATACAGATAAGAGAGGGATCACCAAATGAATGGCAACCAAAAGCAATGCCAAAAGAGCCAGAAGCTCTAATCTGGTGTTGGTGTGTCTATTATCCTAGGTTAAGAGCTTGTTGGCTATTTATAACCATAATATAATAAAAGTTATTTACTTTGATAAAATAACAATAAATTTTTTTAATTCCATGCATAAGCAAAGTTATTTTCTTTGTGAAATCTGGCAAAACAATCCTCAATAACTACTTCAGATTTGCATAATAACTCCATAGAAAATTTACCCTTTAACAAAATTTCAAATATGTCTATTGAAGAGAAGGCTCTTCTTTGCAAACACGTGCCACATTTTTTTGTTACATTCCTTTGTAAGAGCACATTGAGAATGCACAAGAATTCCGCAAATGCAGATACATTTGGGGATCTCTCTAATAGCTATAAAGTCAGAGAATCCTAGGCATCCAACCAAAAAGGGGACAGGAAAGCATAAAGTTTGTGAAGGGCAGACTTTTCTCATCATTCCTGTAGAAACAGGTCAAAAAATATATCTTAAATAATTCGTGTGAGACAAAAAAACATATGAATCAGGAGCATAACAAGAAGGATGATAGGAACATCCATGTCAGCAAAATAACAATTCATTCAAACTGAATGCTTGTGCCTCATAAAGAGAGTGAAAGGGAAAAGCCCATCACAAGCCAAAATAACTGAAATATCCCATGATCAATCATCATACCATCTAAAGATCCAGAAAATCCCCCATGCCCCGAGGCCAACGTAATAGCCTGTATGGAGAGATTGTCAGCCTGCTAGTTATGCCCGTGGTAGATATGATTGAGGTCACTAAAGGCACATGATGCAACAGAGAAAGAATGTCATCACACCAAGGACTTAGAAGTGGGGTGTTCAATGAAGGATTTTTTTTCACCCATGAGATGATAACCTGTGAATCCCCAAATACAGATAAGAGAGGGATCCCCAAATGAATGGCAACCGAAAGCAATGCCCAAATAGCAAGAAGCTCTAATCTGGTGTTGGTGCGTGTATTATCCTAGGTTAAGATCTTGTTGGCTATTTATAACCATAATATAATAAAAGTTATTTAATTCCATTAAATAACGATACATTTTATTACTTCCATGCATAAGCAAAGTTATTTTCTTTGTGAAATGTGCCAAAACAATCCTCAATAACTACTTCAAATTTGCATCATAACTTCATACCAAATTTACCCTTCAACAAACTTTCAAATATGTCTATTGAAGAGAAAGCTCTTCTTTGCAAAGAAGGTTCACATTTTTGTCCTTACATTTCTGTGTAAGAGCACCTTGAGAATGCACAACAATTCCGCAAATGCAGATAGCTGTAAAGCCGGAGAATTCCAGTCATCCAACCAAAGTGGAGAAAGAAAAGCATAAAGTCTGCTAAGGGTAGACATTTTTTCATCATTCCTGTAGCAACAGGTCAAGAAATCTATCCGAAATAATTCATGACAGACAAAAAACATATGAATTAGGAGCATAACAAGAAGGCTGATAGGCACATCAGCCTTCTTGTGGCTATCAGCAGGCTATTCAATGAAGGAGTTTTGTTCACCCATGAGATGATAACCTGTGAATCCCTAAATACAGATAAGAGAGGGATCCCCAAATGAATGGCAACCGAAAGCAGTGCCCAAATAGCCAGAAGCTCTAATATGGTGTTGGTGCGTGTATTATCCTAGGTTAAGAGCTTGTTGGCTATTTATAACCATAATATAATAAAATTTATTTAATTCCATAAAATAACGATACATTTTATTACTTCCATGCATAAGCAAAGTTATTTTCTTTGTGAAATGTGCCAAAACAATCCTCAATAACTACTTCAGATTTGCATCATAACTTCATACCAAATTTACCCTTCAACAAACTTTCAAATATGTCTATTGAAGAGAAGGCTCTTCTTTGCAAATAAGGGCCACATTTTTTCCTTACATTCCTCTGCAAGATCACCTTGAGAATGCACAACAATTCCACAAATGCAGATAGCTGTAAAGTCGGAGAATTCCAGTCATCCAACCAAAGTGGGGAAAGAAAAGCATAAAGTTTGCTAAGGGTAGATTTTTTCTCATCACTCCTGTAGCAACAGGTCAGGAAATCTATCTAAAATAATTTGTGACAGACAAAAAAACATATGAATTAGGAGCATAACAAGAAGGTTGATAGGCACATCCATGCCAGCAAAAGAACCATTCATTCAAACTGAATGCTTGTGCCTCATAAAGAGAGTGAAAGGGCAACGCCCGGCACAAGGAAAATTAACTAAAATATCCCATGATCAATGATCATACCATCTAAAGATCCAAAAAATCCCGTATGCCTTGGGTCCAAGGAAAGAGCCTATTTGGAGAGACTGTCAGGCTACTAGTTATGCTCGCGGTAGATATGATTGATGGTCACTAAAGGGACATGATGCAGCAGAGAAAGAATGTCATCACACCAATGACTCAAAAGTGGCATGTTCAATGAAGCAGTTCTGTTCATGCAAGAGATGCTAACATGTGAATCCCCAAATATAGACAAGAGAGGGATCCCCAAATGAATGGTAATCGAAAAAAATTGTTCCCTTCGTCGTCTATTTGGCCAACCTTGCTCCTCTGCATGTCCTCTTCGTGATCCGGTGGTCCTTCGTGTGTCCTCTTCACGATTCGCTGGTCCTTCGCGTGTTTTTCAGGCTGAGGTCAAGGTTTCTGATTGCTGCCCTGCTCTATCCTACAAGTTTCATTATTCATGGGCTTTTCCGTGACTGTTGAGTTTGTCAGAACCGCCCACTTCACCTACAAGTTTCATTGTTCATGGGCTTTGCCGTGAGTGTTGAGTTTGTCAAAACCGCACTTGTCTGGCGGTTCTGGAGCGCCATGGGCGATATTTGGAGAGCCCGTCCTGTGAAAGACCAATGTTTTTTTCTCGGTTTGGCATATATTCTCAGTTTGGAGGTGGTTGAACATCTTGTCATGGCGACCACCCCTCCCTGCTGCATAAATGGCGTTTACTGGTCAGATTTAGTTTGTGTGGGTTTGCACAGAGAAGTTGCATTGTTTCTAGTTGCAGGAATTCTGATTCAAAGAGACAAAGAACTAAAAAAACAAAGGTACAAAATTTCATTTCTATCGCAATTTCTGCCCTCTGCAAGCCGTTCATCAATTTCCACAAAACTGCCATTAAAAGAATCGGGCACCGTAGCTGGCCCGACCACTAAAACGCCATTCTTGTATAGCTTAGAATAATTCAAAACCCCTGAATAATTTGTTGTATTTCAGATATTGAATCTTTTCTTTGAACAAAAAATCATATTATAAGGTGGTCTTGGATCACCAAAAATGAAGAACCAAACTTGCAGGCAATGCAGGGGAACAAAGAAAGGAAAACCCCCAAGCCAAGCCCCCACTATGGCCAAAACTGTAGATCACCTTCAGAATGCAGAAGTGCCACTTTTTTTTTGTTACATTCCTCTCTAAGATCACCTTTAGAATGCAAAAGAATTCCACAAATGCAGATACATGTGCGGATCTCTCTAATAGCTGTAAAGCCAGAGAATTCCAACCATCCAACCAAAATTGGGATAGAAAAGCATAAAGTTTGCCAAGGGCAGACTTTTCTCATCATTCCTATAGCAAGAGGTCAAAAAATCTATTTGAAATAATTTGTGAAAGACCAAGAAACATATGAATCAGGAGCATAACAAGAAGGCTGATAGGCACATCCATGTCAGCAAAAGAACCATTCATTCAAACTGAATGCTTGTGCCTCATAAAGAGAGAGAAAGGGAAAAGCCCGGCACAAGCCAAAATAACTGAAATATCCCATGATCAATTATCATACCATCTAAAGATCCAGAAAATTCCCCATGCCCCGGGGCCAACAAAAGAGCCTGTATGGAGAGTCTGTCAGCCTGCGAGTTATGCTCATGATAGATATGATTGATGGTCACTAAAGGCACATGATGCAGCATAGAAAGAATGTCATCACACCAATGACTTAGAAGTGGGGTGTTCAATGAAGCAGTTTTGTTCACCCATGAGATGATAACCTATGAATCCCCAAATACAAATAAGAGAGGGATCCCCAAATGAATGGCAACTGAAAGCAGTGCCCAAACAGCCAGAAGCTCTAATATGGTGTTGGTGCATGTATTATCCTAGGTTAAGAGCTTGTTGGCTATTTATAACCATAATATAATAAAAGTGATTTAATTCCATAAAATAACGATAAATTTTATTACTTCCATGCATAAGCAAAGTTATTTTCTTTGTGAAATGTGCCAAAACAATCCTCAATAACTACTTCAGATTTGCATCATAACTTCATACCAAATTTACCCTTCAACAAACTTTCGAATATGTCTATTGAAGAGCCTTCCTCTGTAAGAGCACCTAGAGAATGCACAACAATTCCACAAATGCAGATAGCTGTAAAGCCGGAGAATTCGAGTCATCCAACCAAAATGGGGAAAGAAAAGCATAAAGTCTGCTAAGGGTAGACTTTTTCTCATCATGCCTGTAGCAACAGGTCGGGAAATCTATCTAAAATAATTCGTGACAGACAAAAAAACATATGAATTAGGAGCATAACAAGAAGGCTGATAGGCATATCCATGCCAGCAAAAGAACCATTCATTCAAACTGAATGCTTGTGCCTCATAAAGAGAGTGAAAGGGCAACACCCAGCACAAGGGAAAATAACTAAAATATCCCATGATCAATGATCATACCATCTAAAGATCCAAAAAATCCCGGATGCCTCGGGGCCAATGAAAGAGCCTATTTGGAGAGACTGTCAGGCTATGTGGAAATTAAGGCCAGCAATAGATTAATTTTACTCACAACAATTATCAATTGATCATGCAAAATTGCTCACAAAAGAGACTGAATATGGAGCTGTAACACTAAATTGTATTAACTGAGTGTACAATAGCCAACCCTGTAATAACATAGGTTGTTGAATAAATAGAATACATCAAGAAATCGAATGCATGAGGAGGCATCCAAAACTAGCATAAAGCAGGCTTACCAAAAATAAGCAAATCCCCCATAGGTGTAAAAAGCTGATCCCAAATCTGTCATGGAGCTCACGAATTGGAAAAAAGGCATAGGCAAGATAAAGAGTGGTGGAATGGCAGCTCATACATGCTTTTTCATGGAGAAAAGAGAGGAGGATGTGTAGGACAAAAAACAAGTCAACCTCACCTAGTCTAGCTTTTCCTTTTGCCTTAAAACACTGAAAAAGCAGGCAATAAAGTAGAAAAAGCAGAAGGGCCCCTAGCAAACCAGGAATAAAGCAGAATTGATTCCTTTAGCTCTCCCATGCACTCCATGAGTCAAATATGGCAAGTTTGACCATTATAGATAGGCAAATAACAACTTGCACAAGGTGGGACACATGAACTAGGCAAATAAGACAAAAATAATGGAATTAATGTCTAAGTGGGTAAACTATGGGTTGATTATTCTAACACCCCCCCTTAAGCCTGAATTATGAGTAATATATCAGAAAATTATAGGGCCTAGCAACAAGGCTTAGTCACCCTTTACATACTGCAAATCCATTTAAACAAGGAAAGGGGCAAAACCAACTTGGGAAAATCCTCCCTTAAACATGGACTGTAAAACAAAATTGTAGAATCTTGTCTTCACTCATGCTTTCACAGCATGATCAGCAATCCCTAGCATTGATTTGAGATTACTGAAGGTATTCTCACAAAATGCTTTGGTGAAGATATCAGCTACTTGTTCTGAAGATGAACAGAAGAGTAGGTGAATGGTGCCATCATGCACAAGTTCTCTGATGTAGTGCATATGGATCTCAATGTGTTTGGTTCTTTGCTTCTGAACTGGATCCTTTCAGATTTGAATGGTACTCTGGTTATCACAGTAGATGGTAGTTGAGTACTCAGGTTCGAAGCCACACTCTCCAAGTAAACCCTGCAACCATAAACATTGAGTTGCTGCATTAACAACTCCTCTGTACTTTGCTTCTGTAGATGAGAGTGCAATGGCACTCTATTTCTTGCTTGACCAGCTGATTGGCCCTTCTGCAAGAATGAACACATATCCTGATGTGGACTTTCTATCTGTGCTATCACCTGCCCAATCACTGTCAATAAATCCAATCAACTCAAGATCAGATTTTGCTTTATAGAAGATCCCATGTGTCCTTGTTCCCTAAACAAAGTTAAGGATCCTTTTGGCTGCTTTCCAATGGATCTCTTGAGGCTGATCCATGAATCTAGAAGCCACACTTACTGCATAACAAATATTATTTCTAGTATGTGTCAGATACAACAAACATCCAATCAATTGCCTATACAGTGTATTGTTTACCATCGGTGAAGAATCAGCTTCTTCCAACTTCACTCCTGAAAGGAAAGGAGTTTTGCTTGCTTTGCAATCCTTCATTTTGAATTTGTTCAGCAATTCCAAGGCATATTTGGACTGGTGCACCTTGATTCCAGCTTTGGTTTGAGAGATCTCAAGCCCCAAAAATTGACTTAAGAGCCCCAAATCTATCATGGAGAAGGCTTGGTTCATAGCTCCTTTTAAGGAAGCAATCTCAGCCTGTGAGCTTCCTGTAATGAGGAGGTCATCAACATATAAAACAATGATCATTAATGAACCATTAACTAACTTCAAATAGACATTTGGGTCTGATTTTGACCGAACAAAATTCAGTGATAGAAAGAAGCTATCAATCTTGGCATACCAAGCCCTGGGGGCTTGCTTTAGCCCATACAATGACTTTCTCAACCTGCACACAAGAGAAGGGTTAGTAGAAAAACCTTGAGGCTGCTGCATATATATCTCCTCTATGAGATCTCCATTCAGGAAGGCACATTTTACATCCATGTGATGTACCTCCCATTGCCTTGAGGCTGCAATGGCTAGAGCTAGCCTGATGGAATCCATTTTCGCCACTGGGGCAAAGGTCTCATTGTAATCTATGCCATGAACCTGTGAGTAGCCCTTGGCTACCAATATGGCCTTGTACTTCAGTGGTGAACCATCAGCAGCAAATTTGGTCTTATAGACCCACTTACACTGTACTAGTTTTCTCCCTGGAGGAAGATCCACTAGCTCCCATGTGTTGCTCTTCTGGAGTGAGCTGAACTCCTCCTTCATGGCTGTTTTCCATCTTGGATCTCCTGCTACTTCTTCATATGTTTGAGGATAAGACTCCACCATCAAATATCATTTTTCAGCAAACATAGGATCCTTCATGCACAGACCATTCTCAAACTGAGATCTAGTCCTCCTTGGGTCATTGGGATCCCCAGCTAGCTCACCTGCTGCATGTAGTGTCTTGGCTGCCCATTTTGGCCTTATGGGGCTGTTAGGGTCTACAATAAACTCATCTCCATCAGAAAAATCAGAATCAGCATGTTCAACAAACTCTTTACTTACTTCTTGAGGTTCAGGTGGTGAAGAGGCTTCACCAACTTCCACTTCTGCAAGGGGTTCTTCTTCAAACTGAACACACCTTCCAATGAAGGCTTTATTTGTGCTCAAATTTATAAACTTGTACCCTTTTGAATCTTTAGAGTATCCAACAAAAAGACACTCTTGGCTTTGGGGCTGCAAATCCTTCCTCTTCTCTGTTGGGATTCTAGCCCAAGCCTTTGAGCCAAAAATCTTGAAATGGGTCACATCTGGCTTGTGCCCACTCCATGCTTCGAAGAGAGTCATGCCATCAAGCTTTTTGTGAGGCACCCTATTTTGGATATAGGCTACATAGTTGATAGCTTCGGCCCAGGACTTTGGTGGCAAAGTTTTGGCCTCCATCATGCATGTTGCCATCTCCTTCAGTGATCTGTTCTTCCTCTCAGCAACACCATTTTGTTGTGGTGTGTAAGGGATAGAATGCTGCATTTGAATACCTGCATCTGCACAATAGTTAATAAACTCAGACTTGACATATTTACCACCATTTTTAGATCTGAGGGCCTTGAGTTTCCTTCCATACTGGTTTTCAACCAAAGCCTTAAAGACTTTGAATAGGCCAAAAACTTCGGACTTGTGTTTCAGGAAGTGAACCCAGCAATACCTGGAAAAGTCATCAATGAAAGTTAATACATACTTGGCCTAAATCATGGACATATGAGGGAATGGACCAGCAACATCATTGTGGATCAGCTCGAGGGGTGCAGAGGTTCTCTCATGACTAGCTCTCTCAAATTTGTGCTTTGGCTGTTTTCCTAGGATACAGCCTTGGCAGACTCCTTTGGAAAATGTTATCTTGGGAAACCCTATGACCATCTCTTTTTCACTAAGATCTGATAGATATTTGTAGTTTAGGTGGCCAAATATTTCATGCCACAGCTTGCTGGCTTCATTAGCATGAATGAGAAGAGTAGAGGGGTTTGAGTAAGGTAGGAAGTGTGAGAACATGTATACTTTTTTAGCATGATTCGTAACTCCTTTTGCAATGACTCTACCAGTTGAAATCTATGTGATCTCAACTTCATCGGGGGAGAATATGACCTTCTTAGGAGACCTAGTGTGGGTCATCTGGTACACTGACAGGAGGTTGGAGGCGAGACCAGGGACATATAGCACATTGCTGAACTGACCATGATCAAGATCTATCCTTCCTTTGCCTTTACTTTCAGTGAGAGAGTCATCTCCCAGTACAATAGATGGTCCTTTCAACATATCCAGTGAGGAGAAGGCCTCTTTAGTCGAAACCATGTGTCTTGAAGCTCCAGAATCAATGATAAAACTGGGTGAGCTTGATGTGCCAGCAACTAGAGCATGAACTCTCTCTCTGTCTTATGAACTTGATCCTCCTTCTCTCTTCTTTGAGCTTTCTGGAAGGGAGATGCCATTCTTCTCCAGGAGATTTGTCAGCATGTCTATCTACTTTTTCATACAAGATCTTTCAGTGTGATTGCCCTTATTGCAGTATGCGCACTTGTTCATTTCACCTTTGTTCTTCTTCTTCTGGTTATTCTTCTTGGGACCTTGTAGATCCTCCGGAGATTGTTTCTTGTCTCTCTTTTTCTCAGGTGGATTTTTAGCTTTCGTTTTGCTTTTTGAATCCACCCTCGAATCTCCAGCAATCAAAGCTTGATCTTTGGATGGTTTGATGGTGCCCATCATCACCAGCTTGTCCTGTTCTTGTGTGAGAGATTCCATGAAATCTGCAAGGCTAGGCATATTCCAGGCTCGAGCTGTCAGTTTTGTGGCATAGAAGGTTGAAAAAAAAACTGAATGATCAGGGCCTAGCTTCGAGAGGATGGCAAGTACGAGCTGATCATATTTCTTTTCAATACCACACTGTTTCAGCTTCAAAACTAGTGCTTTGAACTTGGAGAAATATAGCTGCAGGGATTCAAAGCTTGTTGGACTCAGAGAAATCAGCTCATTCTCGATTTCATGTCCCCTCATCTCATCTGTCTTTCCAAAAAGATCAGCAAGCTTCTCCCATACTTCATTCGGTGATGTCCATCCATCGAGATGGAAAAGGAGGTCTCTGGAAATACTCAGGCACAGGAGGCCATAAGCCTCATCCCTCCTGTTGTGCCATTTTATCTTCTCTGCAGCTGCATTGGGCTCTGCTTCTGTTGCCATAGTCACCCTGTAGAGGCCTTTCGCTCTCAACAGTATCTCCATCTCTGCTTTCCATTCAAAGAAATTGAAAGGAGTCAAGATAGTTTTATGTGATTGATCCATAGCTCTAGAAAATCTGTCCCGGGTGTCAGTAGAAGGATCCCAGTCTTTGATGTCGAACCTACAAAACAATTTTTGAAGGAGAGAAACAACCTACAATGGCTCTGATACCATATGGAAATTAAGGCCATCAATAGATTAATTTTACTCACAACAATTATCAATTGATCATGCAAAATTGCTCACAAAAGAGACTGAATATGGAGCTGTAACACTAAATTGTATTAACTGAGTGTATAATAGCCAACCCTATAATAACATAGGTTGCTGAATAAATAGAATACATCAAGAAATCGAATGCATGAGGAGGCATCCAAAACTAGCATAAAGCAGGCTTACCAAAAATAAGCAAATCCCCCATAGGTGTAAAAAGCTGATCCCAAATATGTCATGGAGCTCACAAATTGGAAAAAAAGCATAGGCAAGCTAAAGAGTGGTGGAATGGCAGCTCATACATGCTTTTGCATGGAGAAAAGAGAGGAGGATGTGTAGGGAAAAAAACAAGTCAACCTCACCTAGTCTAGCTTTTCCTTTTGCCTTAAAACACTGAAAAAGCAGGCAATAAAGCAGAAAAAGCAGAAGGTCGCCTAGGAGGCCAGGAATAAAGCAGAATTGATTCCTTTAGCTCTCCCATGCGCTCCATGAGTCAAATATGGCAAGTTTGACCATTATAGATAGGCAAATAACAACTTGCACAAGGTGGGACACATGAACTAGGCAAATAAGACAAAAATAATTGAATTAATGTCTAAGTGGGTAAACTATGGGTTGATTATTCTAACAGGCTGCTAGTTATGCTTGCGATAGATATGATTGATGGTCACTAAAGGGACATGATGCAGCAGAGAAAGAATGTCATCACACCAATGACTCAGAAGTGGCATGTTCAATGAAGCAGTTTTGTTCATGCAAGGGATGCAAACATGTGAATCCCCAAATACAGATAAGAGAGGGATCCCCAAATGAATGGCAGTTGAAAGTAGTGCCCAAAGAGCCAGAATCAACCTTGATCCCTTGGTGTCTCCTTCATGATCTGTTGGTCCTCCGCGTGTTTTCAAGTTGAGTCTATGTAAAACCTCCGTGCTGATAGTTAGGACTTTCGGATGGTTTGGAGGTAAAGGTTAGAACCCAGTCTCGACTTCTCTACAACTGACAACATTGATGGTTAAAGGTTTCCAGTCGCTGCCTTGCTCTGCCCTCCCATTTCGCCTACAAGTTTCTATGTTCGCATGTTTTCCACCTCTTTGCTGAGCATTGTTCATAGGCTTTGCCGTGACTGTTGAGCTGGTCAGAACCGTAGGTGCCCGGTGATTCTAGAGTGTCATGGGTGATTCCTGGAGAGGTAATCTTCTGAAAGAGCCCGTCTGAAGCATGAAGTGTTTTTTTTCTCAGTTTGGCATTTGTTCTGAATTTCGTATATAGCTTGTTATTCATGGAGGAGGTGGTTGAACGTCTTGTCATGGCGACTGCCCCTCCTTGCTGCCTAAATGGTGTTTACTGGTCATATTTAGTTTGCGTGGGTTTGCACAGAGAAGTTGCATTGTTTCTAGTTGCAGGAATTATGATTCAAAGAGCAAAAGAACTAAAAAAACACAGGTGCATCTATTATCCTAGGTTAAGAGCTTGTTGGCTATTTATAACCAAAACATAATAAAAGTTTTTTAATTCCATAAAATAAGCATAAATTTTTTTAATTCCATGCATAAGCAAAGTTATTTTATCTATGAAATGTACCAAAACAATCCTCAATAACTACTTTAGATTTGCATCATAACTTCATATCAAATTTACCCTTCAACAAACTTTCAAATATGTGTATTGAAGAGAAGGCTCTTCTTTGCAAAGAAGTGCCACATTTATTTCATTACATTCCTCTCTAAGATCACCTTCAGAATGCAGAAGAATTCCACAAATGCAAATACATTTTCGGATCTCTCTGATAGCTGTAAAGCCGGAGAATTCCAACCATGCAACCAAAACTGGGATAGAAAAGCATAAAGTCTGCTAAGGGCAGAATTTTATCATCATGCCTGTAGCAATAGGTCAGGAAATATATTTGAAATAATTCGTGAGAGACCAAGAAACATATGAATCAGGAGCATAACAAGAAGGCTGATATGCACATCCATGTCAACAAAAGAACCATTCATTCAAACTGAATGCTTGTGCCTCATAAAGAGAGTGAAAGGGCAAATCCCGGCACAAGCCAAAATAACTGAAATATCCCATGATCAATGATCATACCATCTAAAGATCCAGAAAATTCCCCATGAGCCAGGGCCAATGAAAGAGCCTGTTTGGAGAGCCTGTCAGCCTGTTGGTTATGCTCACGGTAGATATGATTGATGGTCATTAAAGGCACATAATGCAACAGAGAAAGAATGTCATCACACCAATGACTCAGAAGTGGGGTGTTCAATGAAGCAGTTTTGTTCACCCATGAGATGATAACCTGTGAATCCCCAAATACAGATAAGAGAGGGATCCCCAAATGAATGGAAACCGAAAGCAGTGTCGAAAGAGCCAGAAGCTCTAATTTGGTGTTGTTGCGTCTATTATCCTAGCTTAAGAGCTTGTTGCCTATTTATAACCATAATATAATAAAAGTTATTTGATTCCATAAAATAACAATAAATGTTTTTAATTCCATGCAGAAGCAAAGTTATTTTCTTTGTGAAATGTGCCAAAAAATTCCTCAACAACTACTTCAAATTTGCATAATAAATCCATAGCAAATTTACCCTTTAACAAACTTTCAAATATGTCTATTGAAGAGAAGGACCTTCTTTGCAAAGAAGTGCCACATTTTTTCGTTACATTCCTATTTAAGAGCACCTCCAGAATGCAAAAGAATTGCAAAACAATCCTCGATAACTTGAAAACACGCGGAGGACTAGCGGACCACGAAGCAAACACGCGGGGATGGGGGTTAAGTGCCAGGACCACCAGATCGTAAAGAGGACACATGGAGAACCACCAGATTGCGAAGAGTGGAATGTGCCAAAACAATCCCCGATAACTACTTCAAATTTGCATAATAATTCCATAGCAAATTTACCCTTTAACAAACTTTCAATTATGTCTATTGAAAAGAAGGCTCTTCTTTGCAAAGAAGTGCCACATTTTTTTCATTACATTCCTGTCTAAGAGAACCTTCAGAATGCAGAAGAATTCCGCAAATGAAAATACTTTGGGGGATCTATCTGATAGCTGTAAAGTCGGAGATTTCCAGCCGTCCAACCAAAATGGGGATAGAAAAGCATAAAGTGTGGCAAGGGAAGACTTGTATCATCATTCCTATAGCAACAGGTCAGAAAATATAGCTGAAACAATTTGTGAGAGACCAAGAAACTTATGAATCAAGAGCATAACAAGAAGGTTGATAGGCACATCCATGTTAGCAAAAGAACCATTCATTCAAACTGAATGCTTGTGCCTCAAAAAGAGAGTGAAAGGGAAAAGCCCAGCACAAGCCAAAATAACTGAAATATCCCATGATCAATGATGATACCATCTAAAGAGCAAGAAAATTCCCCATGCTCCGGGGCCAACGAAAGAGCTTGTTTGGAGAGACTGTCAGGCTGGTAGTTATGCTCGCGGTAGATATGATTGATGGTCACTAAAGGGACATGATGCAGCAGAGAAAGAATGTCATCACACCAATGACTCAAAAGTGGGGTGTTTTTCCGAATATGTTTGGAGAGAAACACTGTGAATCCCCAAATACAGATAAGAGAGGGATCCCAAAATTAATGGCATATGAAAGTAGTGCCCAAAGAGCCAGAAGCTCTAATTTGGTGTTTGTGCATCTATTATCCTAGGTGAAGAGCTTGTTAGCTATTTATAACCAGAACATAATAAAAGTTATTTAATTCCATAAAATAACAATAATTTTTATTACTTCCATGCATAAGCAAAGTTATTTTATTTGTGAAATGTGGCAAAACAATCCTCAATAACTACTTCAGATTTGCATAATAACTCCATATCAAATTTACCCTTCAAAAAACTTTCAAATATGTCTATTGAAGAGAAGGCTCTTCTTTGCAAAGAAGTGCCACATTTTTTCGTTACATTCCTCTCTAAGACCACCTCCAGAATGCAGAAGAATTCCACAAATGAAAATACATTTGGGGATCTCTCTGATAGCTTAAAAGTTGGAGAATTTCGGCCCTCCAACCAAAATGGGGACAGAAAAGCATAAAGTCTGCCAAGGGCAGACTTTTATCATCATTCCTATAGCAACAGGTTAGAAAATCTATCTGAAATAATTCGTGAGAGACCAAGAAACATATGAATCGGGAGCATAACAAGAAGGATGATAGGCACATCCATGTCAGCAAAAGAACCATTCATTCAAATTGAATTATTTGTGGCTCATAAAGGGAGTGAAAGGGAAAAGCGGGCTCTTGCTACAAGATGGGCTCTTTCACGGGAGGGGCTCTCAAGAAATCACCTCGCGACAATCCAAAATCGCCGGACAAGAGTCACGGCTCTCTAGAAATCATTGGATTGTAGAAGGAAGAGAATTGTTTGGAAACCATTGTTCATTTCGTCATCTATTCAACCAACCGTGCTTCTTTGCATGTCATCTTCGTGATCCACTAGTTCTCAGCGTGTCACCTTTTTGTTTTTTTTCTATAGCTTGTTATTTTATTTTATTCCTATTAATAAAATATGCAAAAGCTTAATATATATGCAACCCCCCTCGTTCCTTTTAATAGCTATGCACCCAAAGAATACAGTGGCACTCCATTGGTCTGGTGTCTACGTGCATATAGTTATGTGCATTATAGAAGGTTCACTAAATCTAAAAGATGTATTCCATGCATTGAACATAGACATTCATCTGCTTACAAATTGGATAAAGGTAAGCAACTCTAACATCTTTGCTCTCTTGGTTCTATTTGTAATAGCACCGGTGATTTTTAAGTTTAGTTTTTCATAATGAACATTTTTCAATTTTAATGCCTACCAACCAAAGTGACATTGATACAGTTTGTTCTGGTAGCAATTGTTGGCGGTTAATTTCAGAAAATTGCTTCTCCCCCCTTTCTTCCAAACAAATTTTAATCCTTTATCGATTTTGGTTTCCTTAAATACAAATGTTTCTTGATTGCAGAATTCTATATTTTCCATTTGCTAGCTGCCTGTAATCTCTACAATATTCTGGATTTTCACTATGAAAGTGTAAATTCCACCTTAAGAACCAAGTATATTCTAGATTTTAATTCTTGCTTTTATGAAGCCCTTCTAGGTATAATGGATTGGGTAAAACGCTGAGGTAAATGTGGCAAAAACTGTTTTCTAAGAAACAACTACATTGACAATTTTGAAAGAGTGGTTCTATGTAAAAGCCTCCCTTGGGTAAGTAGCTGGGGGCAATTGTTGCAAAAGTTGTTTTCTGAGAATCAACAATATTGGGAATTATGAAAGTGGTTCCATTTAAAAACAAACCATCTTGTAGTTTTGAGACACTACCCTATTATTTGGTTTGTAAGAGATACAAGTACATGTATATTGGAGGGGCGGTCGCCATGACAAGATGTTCAACCACCTCCAAAGCGAGAAGGAATGCCAAACCAAGGAAAAAACACTGGTCTTTCACAAGATGGGCTCTCCAAATATTGCCCACGGCGCTCCAGAACCGCCGAACAAGTGCGGTTTTGACAAACTCAACACTCACGACAAAGCCCATGAACAATGAAACTTGCAGGCGAAATGGGCAGTTCTGACAGACTCAACAGTCACGGCAAAGTCCATGAACAATGAAACTTGCAGGACAGAGCAGGGCAACGACCGGAAACTTGCAGGACAGAGAAGGGCAGCGAAACTTTAAAACACGCGGAGGACCAGCAGATTGCGAAGAGGACATGCAGAGGACCACTGGATCGTGAAGAGGACACGTGGAGGAGCAGGGTTGGTTGAATAGACAACAGAAGGAACAGTGTTTTAAAGTCTTGCTGACAGTTGCCTTGGTATGAGCTAATTTTGACAGAAATGCAGGGGAAAAAACATGTTTAAAAAGGTGAAGTTTATTATGTTAGGTTCATTTATCACATACTCCAATTGCACTATGATCATGAAGATATTATAACTCGAGGAAGTTGAATATTTGAGCATAATTCTCAGTGCTATCCAGCAATAAGTAGAAGTTATGTAAACGAATGATAAAAGTAAAGGGCTGAACAGTAACCAGCATTGGAAAGCAGCACAACTAATAAACCAGCGGGTCACGAAGAAGACAAGCGGAGAAGTGTGGTGGGATGAATAGACGACGGAATGAGCAGTGGTTTACCAAAGAACTATAGGGGAGAATGCCTTACGGCAAAAAAAATACCGTGCAAGCATAAATGGGAATACTATTCGGTCAGATACTCCTTTTACAGTATGGAAAGAAAGGGAAAAATAGGGCTGTTAAAGACATGAATAGTCCAATCTTTGGACCATGCGCCTACAAACAATGTCTAAAGTCAAAAGTGAGAAGGTCTAAATTAAATTCATTCATTCTTCCTACTAAAGGTTAATAGCAATGGTATACTGACCCCATTCGATCTAATAAGTTCTGGTAGTAGTTCCTAGGGCAGTTCTAAGGATTCCTAAGTGGGCATACCCATATTAAAAAAATAGGAACATCAAGAAAAATGTAGGTCAAAACGTTTTTCTTCTTCTAATGATGATGGTGGTGGAATCCCGCCCATAAGGATAATAGTAAAATATTGCTCACTCATTGGGCACACAAAATATAGATTTGGTTTACTTAGTGATAACTCAATTGCCAAGTCACAAGTGTCGAACGAGTCAAATCACAGACTTGATGCTAGCTAGCAATAGGAACTCAAATCATTTTACTTTTTTTTCCCATTATGATGGTGGAATCCCACCCCTTCTAGAGAACATTTCAATATTTCTCACTCCTAGGGGAATGAAACTACATAAGCAAGTTGCATAGATATAAACACCTACTCGAAGAGTCAACTCACAAGTTGCTACGAACTTTTACTTAAATTGTAAATGTACATCACCAAATTTCATTAATCTTACCAAAAGAGAGATTACAACGTACTGTCAGGGCAATCTGGTTGCTAGATCCTCAGCATTTCCTTCTGACATCAAGGATCTGGCAGACTATGTACACTCTAAGGATCTCAAGCTTGGAATATATTCTGGTGCTTGGTGGGTATATATGAATGCTAGATCGATCAAAACATCCTTTACTGTATCTATAATGTAATTTCTTTTTGTTTCTCCTGTGCATCGGATTGATTTTAGTTTTTCTTAATTTGGTGCATTTGGCCAGATACTATACATGCAGCAAAATGATGCCAGGTTCTTTTGGACATGAAGAACAAGATGCTCAAACATTTGCTTCATGGGTAATTGCTGTCAAGACATTTTCTCCTTTTCTTGATAGATTTTTGTTGAATCATGCTTTCATTGCAATACTGAAAAATGGCTAGCTATTTTGTGGATGATGGTTCAGGGAATAGACTATCTGGAATATGATAACTGCTATAGTGGCAACATCAACCTTCAGGATAGGTATATACTATTTGTTGTATATTTGATCAACAAACTTTGCATACATGGGTCTAGACTTATGTATTGACCCTGTATGAAAACAATACAGCTATTCAAAAATGAGAGAAGCTCTTATCAAGGCAAGCCGCCCTATACTCTATTCAATGGGACAATGGTAAGATGCATTTGCAAACAATAATTTGTGTTTAAATATAGAAGCAATGTTTTGACTACTAAACAGTT